>JASCZW010016844.1:0-17983 GCA_034211315.2 Aedes japonicus | reverse complement strand
TATTGCTCTACTTTTAGAAACAAAAGCGTTCAAAATGAAAACGGACGCTGAACTGGATTCACGTTTTCAGGATTTTACCCAAAACGTGATTTAGTTCGTGATTGTGATTCAGTTCACGGTGTATTTTGCTTGTTCTCAGATTCATGACTGCAGTTCACGGATCAGGCACCGTTTTTTGATGTACTTTGCTCCTGCTCCTCACCGCCAGCACCATTACTGTACTTGCTTTGTGCTGCGCGCAGCGCCGCGCAGCGCCGCGCCCAACTTTTGTACCCGCTGCCAGCAGCGCACCGCTGCGCTGCTGCTTCTTTTGCTTTAGCGGTCGACTGGTGGCTTTCCCATGCGATTCTGCTGGTTACTGAACAGGTTGATGTATGGCACTGTAAAAATTAAACCAGACAAAATTGGAAATATTTATTTTTTGAGATGTGCTTGAAAATCCAACCCATCCTGGAGTTCAGAACTTAAAATTTACAGTTGTAACAGTAGCTTAATCCACAAGTTACAAAGTTACGGTATGTATTCAAACACATACAATGGGTGTCATGGAAGACCAACAGACATTAGAAGTTAATCTTGGGATTTTCTAACTGTCCTGGAGTTCAGAACTTAAGATCTACTGTTTGAATGAAATAGAATATCCCAACATTATCTCATAAAGGCTGTTGATCTTTCAGGATATTCATTGGACATGTTTGAATTCATATCTTAACTTTGTATAGACCATTCCCTATATTTTGTTCCATTCGAACTGTCCTGAAGATCTTCAGTTGTAATTGTAGTTTTTTGGACTATACATAAATACGATATGGAGAGCAGCTTAGCAGAGGTTCGAGGCGCGAACGGACGTGTTTATTTTTCGCTGCTTAATTATTTGGTCGATCGCCCGGACAGGTTATGGGCTTAGTGTCGCAAGTTTGAAAAACTTTAGCTCAGTGGAAAAATCGGTGGAAATGCGCGTCAGATTTCATAGAAACGAAGATTTTTTGTGGGAAAACTCACAATATACGGAGTTAACCGGTTTGTATTGTGCAAAAAGCGCGTTATCTGTTACTTAGATTTTACTATTGTTCCGTTGCTTCAAATGATCCATACCTATGTGGAATGAAGATCCGGGATAAGGCGAAGTGAAGAATAATAGTCAGGTGCTGTGCAAACATGACGAATAGTGAAGATTCTACAAAGTAGACACGCAAATGTCATGACTGGAAGCGGGAGAGAACGTCAGACTAAGTTGGGTAGTAATTATCTGAGTGAAGAGTGATAGTCAGGGCTCTGTTTGTTTAATGACGTGTTAACACTACTTTTATGCGATACGTTTTTAGTATTCAACGTGTTCAACGGTTACATTTCAGATTGTTTTCATTGTTAATTTTGTTTATTAATTTTGTATTTAAAAACATATTTCACTACAGACTTGCGTTCACTTGAAGAAGCAATAATTTATATTTGAATATGTTCTGGCAGTTTCTAAAATAGATACTCAAACTCAATATTTTAAGTATTTGTGTACTATTGAAATACAACCACTCACGCTTACGGGGTACTAGCAGCATGATACTGTTGGTTTCTAACCTGGTTGCCAAAATTTGGTACTTTAATATTCGTCTCTGTGCAGGGAATAGACGGGAACATGGAATAAATACTCTTATTCGCTGCAAACGTCAGTTTAATTAAACACATCACTAAACCATTTTATCCAAACATTCCAGTGAATTCTCGTTGAAATTCTGAGGTTTATCAGCTTCCGTCAAAAGTAAGTATCACGTCAACATATTTTACCCATTCCCTACCTGACTTTCACTCGGAGAGACCAGCGCCGGTATCCTAGTAGCTACGCTTGTTGCTATTCGGTTGAGGAAACATACAAAGTGACTTGTCATAATCAAGTTGATGCAACTAATTGATCGTAGTGTGCTGCTTGGACATTGTCTTAGTTTGGAATTACCTGTTTTTACACCTTGAGGATGTATGCTAGACCCAAGCATCATCTGTTGGCTCTCTGTGTAATAACAGCTGATCTTGCAATAACGGAGTAGCAACCTCGGGAGGTCAATCATGCTCATGCTCCTACTCATGCTCATATTCAAAAATACGGTTTGTATCCAACCAGCTTCACCGGTTCTTCTTGATGGTTAACTTTTTACAACTGTTAACTATGACTTCAATTTCACCGTCAATTTCCTACCTCAGTCCATTCATTGGCGGATAGCTTATTTCAGAAACTGTACATTAAAATATTATATGCCATGTAATTGTTGTGCTTGACTATAAGTTGAGTGTTTGATATTAAGTTTTGATCTCCAGGAGATTAAGTTTAGATCTCCACGATAATATAGAACATCCGAAAATTATCTCATAACGTCTATTGTTCTTCCAAAATAACATTTGCATTAAAAAAATGGACAAAATTGCCGATTTTTCATGAGTAAACCTTCTCCCGCACTGACAAAACTACCCATGCAGCATCAATCACAGTAACCCATGAGTCAGCAGACAAAATTTGACAGCTCTATCAGTCGAACTCTGACCATGATGACAAAAACAGTGAAGCAACTTCGTTCAGAGAACGTTCAAAGAACAAAACACTTTGTGGACGCCGTATACGCCCGTTCCGGCTTCTACAACATCGTGGCACTGTTAGACAACAATCAGAGCATCTAAAAAAAGCCCTTTTCTAGACGGCCGGCTACCCTGAGCGACAAGAAGCTCCAAAGCATGCTGAAGAGGATGACCGAGGGAAAAGTGGGTACATCGCTGCGTGTGCTTGGCCGGGAGATCGGTTCAACCGGCCAAACAGTGAAAAATTACCTGCCGAACATGAACATGTTGTCAGAGCTGCCAGAAATGACGCAGCGACAGCGGCTGAATAAGGTGGTCAACTCGATTTTCCCGGCGAATCGCGACTTGGTGGTGGTGATAGACGACAAGACCTATCAAACCCTGGATGGCAACGACTGGCAGGGCACTTCGTATTTTACTTCCCCTGCGAAGCTTCAAGGTGAAGTTCATTTCACTCACCAAGTTCCCTAAGAAGGTGCTGCTGTGGCTGACAATCAGCGAGAAGGGGATATCAAAGCCGCTATTCTTTTGCTCTGGACTGGCCGTGAACGGGGAAATTTATAGTACGAAATACCTGCAGGAAGACGCGGTGTTCTGGCCAGATCTGGCGTCGGCCCACTACTCTAAGTGACCATTGCTGGAGATGGAGCGGCTGAATATCGATATGGTACTTATTTCGACGAACCCACCCAACGTCCCCAGCTGCGTCCATCAGAATTTCTGGGCTAACCTGAAGCAGTAAGATCTATCACCATCCGAAGTCCATTTTTTTTTATGCAAACATTACTGTAGGTCTAAAGTTCTTAATTCAAGGGCAGTTTTAATGACCTAAAACATCACAAAATGATCAAATAATGACTGTTGACCTTCAAAAAGGTTCATTCAATATGTTTGAATACATATTGTAATCTTGTATAGCCCGAAGAGCTTCTGTTAGAACTGTACATCTAAAGTTCTCAACCCAAATACACTTTGGATAATCTAGAACAACCCATAAAGGTAGAAACATGTTTATCGTTTATCAACGAGGATTTAAAGATTTTACTCGTAAAACATGCAACACTTTATTTTGTGAATAGATTTTCATTGTATTTGTAAAAGTTAATGAAATTCTTGAGTGAAACTAAGCTTACAGTGAAATGATTATGAGTTTCGTCTCAAACTGTTTAGTAGTAATCGAGATAACTTACAAGCATGGGGTGCTTCGACAAAAAAATATGGACCCGGTCATGGGAAAATCCAGGATCGCGAAACAGTAGAGAATGGGCAATTAGACCGTGTGTCATGTGGTAAAATCGTTTAAGGAGACCCAGATGACCAAGCGTGAGCGCAATCCAAACCATTCGATTCGGGAATTGGTCAAGAAGGTCAGTTCTTCCGTCTGGTTCGGTCAGCAGACAATATAGCAGGCCAGATTTCATGTTTTGATGGTTAGGATGGCGCTTGACTGAACCGTTAAATAACATATAGTGGCCAAATCCCACGCCAGGAAGCTGTACTGCGAGTTTTTGGTGAAGCCGGTGGTGCATCGTAATGGACGACGAGACGTACATTGGACGCCAAGCAGATCTCTGGCCTGGAATTTTCGTCGGAAAGTCCCACCTAGATAATCCGAGGAGTTGTAGAAGAAAACGGTCGACAAAATTACCAAGAAGTACATGAAGTGGCAGGCGATCTGTGGGTGCGGCAAATTCAGCAAGCACCACCAACGGCCAGATATATAAAGCAAAATGCCTCCAGAAGCGCCTGCTTTGGCCGGATCTGACATCGCGAATTATTATGATTACGCGAAGCCGGTGATGGAGTGGTACGAAGCCTACGATGTTGCCGAAGGAGGCAAACCTGCCGAACTCGCCAGAACTTAGCCCATTAGAAAAACAAGGGCAAGATCTTCAAAAACGATAAGGATTTGAAGACCGAGTGGATGAACGTGTGTACGAAAGATGGCGCAAGTGTTGCACAGGATTTGGTGGGTAGCGTTAAGTTCAAGCACGGGCATTCGGCTTAGAAAATGAGGTTGAATTAGCCAACTTTGCAAAAACATTGTTACGATGTGTTTATTTATTCCCTGAGAGTTTCAAAAATATCCAACTAAAAATGTGTTGCTGAATACAACCTATAATAATACGTATGCATTTTTACCATGTTCTAAACCAACGCTATTAAAAATGAGAAAAAAATAAACCAACGCTATTCAGTCTGATTTTATACAGTAATCTTTCTTTTGGGGTCATCTATGACTTCTAAGGCTTGAAAGGAGTTGAAAGGCCTTACGCTCGGGTGAACACAACCTGTTCCATTAGTCCCCTCTACGGTATTCGGCTCATGGCTGCTTGGAAGAGAGGTACCGCTCTCTCTCGATCTCTTTCTTTTTCCCTCTCCCCTGAACAACATGGCTCCAACAGTTCTTAAGAGACATATCTTCGACTTTTTTACTCTTTCGGCATCGCAACTGCCGATTTTACACGTGGCGTCTTCCACTGAGCCATTTCCTGGAGCTTGTTTACGTGGACGTAGCATATTTTCTGTAAGATCAATGAGATCAATACATTCCGTGCAACGATCTATTGTTCAACTTTGCGTGCCACATTTCGCACAGAGAAGTTGGGATTTTTCTCAATAATGGCTACCACCTTCTTTTCCATTTGACGGTAGCATACTTTTCCACAGTAGAGCCACAGTCAAGCTCTGGTCAAATGATTTGCAAACACAAAACACGGTACTTTCCGTTTCCACATCCACTTGATTCAACGCCATTTTAGTAAATGCAACAAAAATTTAAACATGTTGTACCACAACATAAGGTGAAGAGTTTCAGCTGCGATATAATTGAAACGTTTTAGCGATATATGAAATAATACGAAACCTACTTTTAAAAAGGGCCTAATTTAATGTGAGCAGACTTTTTAGTATTTATCAAACCTAGCCTTGCTTTGAGTGATAGTATATTGGTTTAAAGAGTTCACTTGAGTAAAAATAGGTTAAGTTTTAAATGTTTAATGAGGATAGCAAAATTATCGTACGTTTACTCTGATGCTAACACGTGTAACATAAGTCCTGGGAATACTTTCAGGCGTTTATTTGACAGCATTAACAAACACACAGATGTCAACCAATGTACTTGTCGCCCAACAAAATTGAGTGCCAGAACAACGAAAAAACTGCTGTCAAGCGCTGAAAACAAGGTTGGCCAATCAACACGCAAATTAGCACGAAAATTTCAGGTTTCAAACATGACAGTCCAGCGGATTTTGAGAAAACATAACGTAATCTATCGGAAACGTCAGTGTGCACCAAAATATACACAGCAACAACTCGGAAAAATACCAAAATGCTGCCGTGCACTTCGTCGCGAGCATTTTGCAAATGGAAAGTGCATAATTTTGGATGATGTATCTTACTTCACGTTTTCGCACCATGAATTGAGTGGCAACGATGGTTTCTATACTGCTAACATTAAAACAACACCAGACGATGTTAAATATGCCAGCAAATCGAAATATGAGCCGAAGGTGTTAGTGTGGGCAGCCATGTCATCGAAGGGTATCTCGGCGCCTTTGATACGCCCAAATAAGGCCAAAGCTTTCAATTCTGACGTGTATATCAGCCAATGCTTGCCGAAATTGAAGCAATTCATCAACAAATATTACACTGACGACAAAATCATGTTTTGGCCGGATCTTGCAAGCTGTCATTACGCGAAAAAAAACATTAGATTGGTAAACTGAGCAAAACATACCATTTGTACCGAAAAAGGACAATCCACCTAACGTGCCTCAGGCTCGTCCAATTGAAAAATTTTGGAGTGTTCTCAAACGCATGGTGTACGACAATGGCTGGGAAGCTAACAATGAACAACAATTGGTTAATCGAATCAAGCGGAAGATGAAAAAAATAGACATAGACACCGTCCAGAACCTGATTCAACATGTTCGCCGTACACTGCGTAAAATCGTAGATAATGGTCCATTGAGCGTACTGTAAATTAATTTTTCAACAATTTATTAATAGAATAAAATACCCTGAAGAGCATTTTAAAATCCGATTGTTTGATTTCAAGTACCATGCTTTTGAATTTTTCCCAGGACTTATGTTACATATGTTACTTATAATCTTCGTCGTATTTGAAGCCGAATCTTTGAAATATCTGCATAAAGTTTCATGTGACTCATTTCTTACCTTAACCAGCAATACACCTTCATCCACCAACATCTTAATGAACATGGGCTGTATATCAATCTATTAAAACTTCAATCTACCGAATGGAAATAGCAAACGATCCACAACAACATCCTTGCACACGGAACAGTAAACCCCACTAATTAGTTGCCATAAAATTCAATTTTATTTCCAATATCCAATCAAACACACACACACATACACACACTGCGATTGCCTCCATCGCCTATGAAGGAGAAGAATCTGTTCAAGCCGAGCGATGATGAGGGCGGTAGATTGAAGTAACCCATCTTTAACCGAACAATAGAACCGGACACGTCCGAGAAAACCCATAAGAAGATTATATCGATTCGAATTTTCACCTCTCCGATTATAACCATAATCAATCCGAGCGAGGGGGGACTCATCGCTGGCGATTGTTATTTTCGAGAACCCATACCAACGACTTGGTTCCGATGAACTGCTGTGATGCTCAAGATGCGTAGGTGTTGAAATAGGCACATTTGTGGCATGGTTTACGATCATAATAATAATAGCTGTGGTATCGGCCATAGGAACGTCTTTGATAGGTGGAAATTTATGAAGCAGACAAACAGGAAAAAACCGGAAGAGGAATCGCAATAATAGCTTGTCATTTACGCCCCTCGAAATGAGTTTTTCAAGAAATATCGACGATTGCGAACGTAGATCCGTGGATCTCAAAGCCTTCTATGAAAGCTTTGTGAACTTCATTGATGTTTAATAATACGTGTTTATAAAATAAGATGATATTGATTGACCTAGATTGAAACAATTCGGGCCCTTCGTTACCTCAGAGGGTAGAGGCACAGTTTCTACAGTGTGTCTCACAATAGGTGTCACCTTCTTTCAGTCTTGGTTTATATCAGCTGGGTACCCGTTTTGAGTGTACTATTTTGACAACTTATCGCTGAAGACAAATAAGCGATTCCGTTTGTTTATATTTATCACCTACCATGGAAGCCACACGGCAGCAAGTTTTAAAATTACATTTGCAAAAGCTTAGATAGTGTCGACTATTCAATAGCCTTAGCAGTTCGGAGTGAGTAAGCGTTTTGTTTTTCCTACCTTGAAACGGTTCAAGGAAACTGTAAATGTCCATATTCAACATGAAGGAGGTGCCAGACGAACTGTCAGAACGAAGAAAAAGATCAAAGGGAGCGAATAAGACGTAATCCGGCCGTATCTGGCCGTAAATCGAGCAAACAATTTCAAATGTCCCCTGCTACAATGAACAGGCTCCGCAGACATGATCTAAAGTGCAAGCCGTACAAAAAACAACGGAGCATCAATAGCAAGCCAGGGTTCAAAGAAGCAGAAATCGTTTGGTTCAGCACGGTGACTGCAAGATTTTATTTTCGAATGAAATGCTCTTTCTCCTTCAGGACAGTCATAATCAACAAAATGATCGTGTGTATGGCAAAAGGCTTGACAATATTTCATGAGAAAAACTATCTGTAGAACGCTATCAGAATGTTTCGAAAATCATGGTATGGGGCGCCGTTTCACGAAAAGGAAAACTTCCTCTTCCTTTCATAGAACCTAACGTAAAAATCAACACTGAATATTACATCGAGCAGGTTTTTGAAGAACCATTTGCTTCCACATGCCTTAACGCGGTCTGGGAATACACCATATTGTTTCCAACAGGACTCAGCTCCAGCTCACAAGGCAAAGAAGACACAAGCGTGGTGCGCGGAAAATTTTCCCGATTTCATCACAAGCGAAGAATGGCCTGCATCTTCACGGGTTCTCAACCCACTTGACAACATTGTTTGGGGTTATATGCTTCAACATATACGCCCTACTAAAGGGCTTACTTGAGATCGATTCAAGAAACATTTGGTTGATATTTGGGACCCCATTCCTCTGGGAATCGTGCGGGCCAGCTGCGATGGGTTTACAAAGCGTTTGCGCAACATTATCAAGGAACAAGGCGAAAGATTCGAATTTAATGAATATAGTTTATTTCTATAACATGTATCTTTCATATGAAAAATAAATGCTATAATTTGGTTGATTTGTTTTGCTGTAATTCCATTTTTTTTTTAGTGACACCTATTGTGAGACACCCTGTATATCACGCCGTGTTGGTCCCATCAAATACACAGCATAAGCTTCGAACCATGAATGTTTGGCTTGGCTGTGGATGTGATGTTGAAATCACCACGTTTGAAGCGTTGAAACCATTCTCGACACGTTCTTTCGGTAATTGAAGCCTCACAATAAGTTGCTGCAAGCGTACGTTACGCTTCAGCCGCAGATTTTTGGAAATGGATAGCAAAAAGCTCGTTCGCTCCCCAGTCACGAAGGGGTTTTTGTGAAAGGGATCTAACCAGATCTCCCTACTCTGTACCGAAATAGGAGCGCTCATTAAACGGCCGAGGCTCCACTTCTCTCCACCACCCATCTGCTCACGAGTGAGCGGGAGCTCACAACATCCACAGCACCCGATCGACGGGTCCATCAGGCTGATTAGATCAGCACACAGGACAGTACACTCGAGACCACGCCACGGTCAACATGCGGACCTTCACTACGGTCAAACACATTTTTAATCTGTTTAATATTAGAGTATTAGCAAAATAAATAGTTCATAGTTCTACGTGTTTTTTTGTGCAATAAATAGTGTGTTTAATTAGTTTTCGACGTGCGTATGTAATTTCTGTTTAGTGAAAAAGACCAATTGCCGAAACAATAAAAGGGGAACCTAAAAAGAACAACGATTGCACCACGCCCAAGTGTACGAAAAGGAATCCGGTTGTTAGAGGCGATTGTTGTTGGCTACGCTATTCACCATCTCCTGGTCCACCGCTCCGCTCTGAGGTATTCAACATGGTCCTTCGAGCCGGATAGACGTCGAATGGTACCCGTCTACCCGGCAAAGATTCTTTTCCGCTAATCCGCGGATCAAATGGCGATGGCGCCATCGTAGCTGATTGGAGACAATAAATTTATTCAAGGCATTGTTAATGCCTCACATAGGTGAGTGAGATTCCATTTTCTTACCCTTTCATCGATTGTTCTACCGGGTCTTTTTTATATATGTGCTACGGACAATCACTTTGGAATTCTACAATCGTCGCATCGAATTCTGGACCGATTTGAGAGGATTTGGTCTGACGAAGGCACACGTTAGGCACCGTTCATCTGATACAACGCCATCATACCACATTAGTGCATGTTGTAGAGGCATTCTATCAAGGAGAAATCACCATCCTGAATCCGTCTGTTAGACGTCTGTTTCAACTGCTCGTAGGCGAATAATTCCAGCCGACTATCTGACGTCATCGAACATTTCTACAGCTCGTTTTACGAAGAAACTTGTTCCGGTTAGCCGCATAATTAAAAAATACAAGGCAATCTAATTGCCTCAATCAGGTAATTGAGGTTCCTATTTTATCACTCGCTTCCTTTGGGTCTACGCGGTCCTTTGTTTATAGGATTCCTCAACCATTGATCATCATGTCATCAGCCGAAAGGAAGCTGCGTGGGCTCAAGAACCGGAAACGAGCCGTCATCAAGTCCTTTTCGGAGATCTCCAGTTTTACGGTCAACTATCAAGCCGATCGAGACGAATTTGAGGTTCCAGTGCGATTGGAGAATTTAGTGAGGCTATGGAGCGAGTATAACACGGTTCAGACGGAACTCGAATCAATCGAAGAGGATGAGGAAGTATTGGATGCGTACGACAAGGAGAGATTGGACATCGAGCGAATGTATTATCGAGTCAAGGGTACGCTTCTTCAACATAATCGCCCATTCAACACTCAAGCCCCTCAATCAAGGCATCAGGACCCCTCCCACCAATCTCACGTTAAACTACCGGATGTAAAACTCCCAGTTTTTATTGGGGACTATGAAGGCTGGATGAATTTCCACGACCTTTTTATATCGTTGGTACATTTTTCGCCGAATTTGTCCACGATACAAAAATTTTATTACCTACGTTCATCTTTGTCTGGGGAAGCCCTTAAACTCATACAGACAATCCCCATCAGTAATGAGCAGTACCAGGTCGCGTGGCAAACACTGTCTGACCATTTCCAAAACCCTCGTCGGTTGAAAAGGACATACGTCCAGTCCTTGTTTGACTTTTCCTCTCTGAAGCGTGAGACAGCCTCCGAACTTCACACACTCATTGAGAAGTTTCAAACCAATGTCAAGGTGCTGAAACAGTTGGGTGAACGCACCGAACACTGGGATGTACTACTCATTCACATTCTCAGTACTCGCTTAGGCAATGTGACAAGACGTGATTGGGAGGAATATGCTGAAGCGAATCAGATAGTGAAATTTGACCAGCTTATTGAATTTCTGCAACGGAGGGTTAATGTTTTGCAAACCAACAACTTCCTTTCCCCAAGAAGCCCGCCCCTTTCCGGTCCGCCAATCATGGAACAGTACCCAGCGGATATCACAGGTGCATAGTTTGCTCTGAACAGCATACCCTCTATCAATGCCCTTCGTTTTCTCAAATGCCGGTTGGTGAAAAGGAGCAATTAGTTCGTCGCAACCAACTCTGTCGTAACTGTTTGCGACGAGGACATATGGCGAAAAATTGTTTTTCGGAGAGTTGTTGTCGTAAGTGTCAAGGCCGACACCACACACAGCTATGCATGCAGAGATCTCACACCAACAACACACCCGCTTCAGTCGCTCAAGCTGGTCAGCCAAGCACTCAGCCCGATCCACCCAGACAGCCGAACTCCACCGAAACCCCATCGTCGTCAACCCCCGCTGCTCACACCGGTATCACCAGCTGTACGGCACAGGAAGGAAGAAGAAGCAAGGTCTTGTTAGCGACTGCAATCATCATTCTCGTAGACGACGTTGGTAATGAGCATCTGGTTCGGGCTCTTCTCAATTCAGGTAGTGAATGCTGCTTTGCAACCGAACGAGTGAGTCAACGATGAAAGTTCACCGTGCCCGAGCTGATCTTCCAATCGCTGGTATAGGTCAATCGTCCACTCAGGTGCGGTTCAAATTTCGTTCCACTGTGAAATCTCGCATCTCCGATTACACAAATGGGGTCGAACTGTTGATTCTCCCGAAGGTTACAGTTGATTTGCCGTCCATCTCAGTCGATGCGTCGTCGTGGTCGCTGCCGACTGGAATACATTTAGCTGACCCAGCTTTCTATGAGTCCAGCCCAATTGACGTTGTTCTAGGAGCAGAGCTATTTTTTGAACTATTCAGCGTAGCTGGACGTATCATATTGGGTGATACTCTGCCGTGCCTGATCAATTCCGTCTTTGGTTGGATCGTTTCGGGAAAGGTCGACCAACAGCAAGAACGACGTACAATAACATGCAATTTGGCAACAACGACAGATCTTCACCGTGACATCGAACGTTTTTGGACCATTGAGGAGGATTCAGCGCCAGCCTACTCACCACAGGAGGCATTATGCGAAAAGCACTTCTATGAAAACACTACCCGGGGAGAAGATGGCCGTTATTCTGTTCGGCTGCCACTGAAGGACGACGTCGTTAGCAAGCTAGGTGACAATCGTCGCACAGCCCTTCACCGATTTCGCATGATCGAAGCACGATTACTCCGTAACCCACAGCTGGCGGAAGATTATTACAAATTCATGCAGGAATACCTAACTCTAGGGCACATGGAGCGTATCGACGAACCGGAAAATTCATCTCAACCAACCTTCTTCCTCCCCCACCACCCAGTTGTTCGGGAGGAGAGCAGCACTACAAGGGTGCGCGTCGTATTTGACGCATCGTGTAAAAGTGCCACTGGATTTTCCCTTAATGACGCTATGTTAGTTGGTCCGGTTATACAAGAAGACCTCCGCTCCATACTAATGCGGTCTCGATTGCATCATGTGGCACTAGTAGCAGATGTCGTTAAAATGTACCGACAAATTCGCTTGCACTCTTCTGATACTCCGCTGCACCGTATATTTTTTCGCTTTTCTCCGTCGGAACTTATTACCGTGTATGAATTAAAAACGGTTACGTATGGCACCGCGTCAGCACCATTTTTAGCTACCCGTGTCCTCAAGAAACTTGCTGAAGACGAAAGCGAAAACTACCCCGTCGCAGCAAAGGCCACCTTCGAGGATTTTTATGTGGATGATTTTTATTCGGGCACTGACACAATTGAGGAAGCCGTGGAATTACGTCAGCAAATGGATGCCATGTTCTCATCAGCAAGAATGAAGCTACGAAAGTGGGCGAGCAACTGTCCTGCCGCATTGGAAGGCATTTTGGAGGCTGACCGCGCCCTGCAACCGTCGGTAGATTTGGACAAAGACTAATGTTTGTAAACAAAGCCGTTGGTTGTGTTTTTCTACTAGCTTTTGAAAGTTCGGATTTTACGTGTTTTTGAGTTCTTTTAATTCGTGAATTTGTGTTCTGTGAATCATTAAACTGCCAATACACCCGTGCCTAGCAAAGTTATTCAGAAATTCTGGTTTGAAGGTCTATAACTCGGTAGTGCAGGATGGAGGAGCGTTGTCATGGCTGTGCAGTTTCGATAACCGATGAAAATGATCTCGTCACTTGTCAAGGGTTCTGCAAGTCTACGTTCCATCTCAAATGCTCACACCTCAGTGCGAGTGTTTGGGCAGATATCAGATCTAGTTCGATGATCTACTGGATGTGCCCATCGTGCAGAAAATTGATGAGTAGTACCCGTTTCCGCGGCGCACTGAGTGGTACGAATGATTTGCTACAAGCAGTTATGAGCTAACAAAGTCAGATGCTGGAGGGGTTGCGAGGGGAGATAAAGAAGAATACAGAGAGGATCGACGAGATCAGAAAGCGGCAAGGGCGGGTTCTGTCTGATCACTCACCTTGGCCTAGTATTCAACCAAGGTCAACAAAGCACCCGCGCCTCCAAATCGATCCGCCACAGACCGAAGAGGATGCACCTCGCGTGCTTTGTGGTAGCAAAGAGCCAGACCCCGCTTTGTCCATTCCAATCGTACAAGCCGTTGCACGAGAGCCTAAATTTTGGCTGTTCTTGTCGAAATTTTCTCCACACGCCACAGTGGAGGAAATTTCTGGTCTAGTACAGCGAAATCTCGAAATTGATGAGCCTGTCGAGGTTGTGAAGTTGGTCCGTAGGGGCGTTGATCTCAATCAGCTCTCCTTCATATCGTTCAAGGTTGGTGTGGGACTGAAGTGGAAGGAAAAAGCAATGGGACCAGCAAGCTGGCAAAAGGGAATTTATTTTCGGGAGTTCGTGGGTACTGAGCGGGAAGCACTGTGTTTCGTGATGAGCGGGGAAGCACTGCGTTTCGTGATGAGCGCCAGCGTGGGGGCCCTCACAATCAAACGATTGTTTCTCTACGCCGCTCGCACCTCCTAGCAAACCGGTTGTTGCAATGCAGCAGTAACGTTGATCCATGCGAGGATTCTGAGATAGTATACGAAACAAATGTAAGAAACTCTGAATGTCATGAATGTAGGATAAGGAAGCGATGCATTAAATAAATGTTACAAACAAATTGATTGATTTTCTATCAAAGAATATGCGGAAGCACTAGGAAATAGAAATGCCATTCTCCCTTGCAAGTTGTTTTCCTTCGTTGTTTCCCTCTTCGTTGTTTCCCTTTTCGTTCGTTCTCAGCTACGATGGCTCTGATTGGTTGGAGCGGGAAGCCAATGGCTATATAAGTAAAGCACCACTGCGTTTGCAAACTCATTCCATAAACGGACGCCGTAGTGTACGGACCAGCAGGCAGCAGCAGCAGCAGCCTACCGGAGGAGCGAGGTTAGCCATCCGGTAGCCATCCGAAAGCAGCAGCCGGTGTATATATATATTCGTATATACACCCGGCCGACTCAGTTCAAATTGGACGTCGTAGTGTACGGACCAGCAGCAGCAGCCTACCGAGGAGCGAGGTAGCCATCCGCCACAATGGATAAAGCAACGACATTAGCCAGCCAAAAGCTAAAACTGATCCGAATGCAAAGCCGATCCAGTTAGACGCCGCATCAAAAAAGAGAATAGCACCAGCACGTGGGCAGCTTCTGGCCTTCACAAAACGTCACGGTGTCTGCAAAGAGGAACGAAAACGCCGGATCACGACAATGAAGTCACTAATTCCCACTTCTCCGCACGAGGATGGAACGGAGTTGCAGCCTGTTGCATCGTCGATGTAGGAATTCCTGTGGAAGAAAAAATGCAATCAACATCTACTACCAAAACATGAACAGCATAACATTTCCTCTTAACAGACAAAGGAATCTATATTTGACATCGCTTGAGATGGACTACGATGCCTATGCATTTGTTGAAACTTACTTGGATACTGATGTACAGGACAGTATGTTATTTCCTTCGTGCTTTGCCGTTTACCGATGCGATAGAAACGCACTCAATAGCGACAAACAGTCCGGCGGGGAGTGCTTATTGCTGTTCACCGTCGTATTATTTGCACCGAGTTCGCAAAAGCTGAAAACACCGAAGCAATCTGCGTTAGGATGGACACAGTGAATGGATCTGTGTTTCTGTGTTGCGGGTATATTCCACCTACCTCAAACATTCATCGGTATCACTCGTTCGTCAATTATGTGGAGTCCGTCGTCGAGACCGTTGGAGCGGATGACACGGTGCTCGTGGTTGGAGATTTAAACCTGCCAAATTTGAGCTGGAATCAGTGTTTACAGGAGGGAAAAGATTGTGTTCTCTTACCTAATCGAATAAATTCGCAGAGCGAAATCGCCATTGTTGATGGATTATTGTCGGCCGGGCTGATGCAAGTGTGTGATCTGCCGAATCAAAACAATAGATTTTTGGATCTAGTATTCACCACTGACACCGAGTCCTGCAAAGTTGTTGTGACTGACCCGATAATTAAGCACGAAATTCACCACTACGCAATGCAACTGACGATAGCTACGGATGCACTACGCGAGTTGCAGATTGGGATGTCCAAAAAGCACTTGAACCTTGAGTTAATGAATACGGCGTCGGTTAAAATGGCATTAATGGATATTTTGTGGGGCGACATTTTCATTTCCCAAGATGATTTCGACCACGATTCAGACACGTACAAGCAACATGCTGCGTTAATGGTGGATTTTCTCAACTCAGTCGATGTTTTGAATTGTGGACTCGATTCTACAATTGTGGAAAACAACATAGATTTCAACGTCCTCTCGTTTTACTTTGTGTTGTTCACCATGTTCACACGTTTTGCACCCTTTTACAAGGAACGTTCAAGGGAAAATCCGTACCCAGAATGGTTCTCGCCGATATTGATACAAGTTCTCAAAGATAAACGAAAAGCACTGAAGAAAATGCGACGCAATCCTACCCCGGAGAACATTACTTCCTACAAACAACTACTGGGAACTTTCAAAGTGCTGCACAGAGAAGCGTATCAAGTGTATATCACAGGGATTCAGAATGGAATTAAAGAAAATCCTAAATCTTTCTGGAAGTTCGTGAATAGCAGGCGAAAAAACATCGGGATACCGGAGGTGATTAAGTATGGAAACAGATCTTCTGCTAATGGACAGGATACCGCTGAACTCTTCGCTGAATATTTCAAAAATGTTTATCGAAACGATCACTCCTTTGAAATCAACACCCCTGTCGGTGCGGCCGTTGACTTTTTAGAGCTACCAAGTGAAGAAGTAAGAAAAAGGTTTGTCGGATATAGACACAAGCAAAACAGCAGGACCCCACAGGGTGCCAGCTAAGGTTATGAAGGAATTCAAGGATGAGCTCGTCGAACCCTTGACCATTCTTTTTAACGCTTCTCTTTCGTCTGGTTATTTCCCGCCTATATGGAAAATATCTCATATAACGCCTATTCATAAAAAAGGATCCCGTTCTGACGCTGAAAACTACCGGGGCGTAGCTATTCAGTCCGCGATGCCAAAACTGTTCGAGCAACTTGTTTACTCCCATCTTTATGAACGAATCAACGATCGTGTTTCAACTGCACAGCATGGGTTCCTGAAAAGAAAGTCAGTTGTGACGAACCTGGGTGAATTCACTTCCATGGTGACTGATTATATATCAAAGGGGTATCAAGTTGACTGCGTATATACGGATATGAGCAAGGCTTTCGATGTGGTGGGAATAGATAGCATAATGCGTGCTGCAGCTGATTTCGGTATCGGCGGCATGTTGTTTGAATGGATCAAGTCATATCTTCAGGAGAGAATACAGTTCGTCAGAGTGCTCAACAATGCATCTGGTACCTTTGTCGTACGTTCAGGAGTTCCACAGGGTAGCCACCTAGGCCCGCTGCTTTTTGTCATGGTTATGAATAAGCTGCCGTCATTCATGACAAAAGCAATAGTGCTCATCTATGCAGATGATGTGAAAATTTTCCTACCGGTGAAAATAGCCGATGACTGCCTTTTGCTCCAACAGGATTTAAACAATTTTGTTAGGTTTGTCGGTGAAAACGGACTTAGCATAAACCCAAGCAAATGCTCCGTTATGACGTACACCAGGAGAGTTCAACCAATCATTTGCAACTACACATTGGAGAATTCGATCCTGCAACGAGCTGAAAGTATTCGGGACTTGGGAGTAACGATGGACCAGTCCCTAACATTTAATGATCACATCAACAATGTTATTAAGGAATCGTTGCAGCTCTTTGCACTCACTAGACGTTTTGGGCGAGAATTTACTGATCCCTATGCAATCCTTACAATATACATCAGCCTCGTTAGGACTAAACTCGACTTCGCGAGTGTGATATGGCGACCACAGTACGAAGTGCATATCCAAAGGCTAGAGGGAGTTCAGAAAAAGTTCCTGAAATTTGCTTTGAGGAATCTTGGATGGAGTGGAGAACGGTTGCCAGCATACGAAGACCTCTGCTGTCTGGTTGACATTGACACAATCAGTAGTAGACACAAAATCGCCGACACAGTATTCTTCTGCAATATATTAAGCGGGCGGATTCAGAGTTCGTTGCTTTACGATCGACTCAGCTTCAATACCAGCCCGGTTTCTCTACGTCGACGAAGGGTATTCGATCCTCCATTGCGGTCAAGAAACTACACGCAGCACGAGCCTACAAGCAGATTTATGAATGAGTTCAACAGACTACAGGATGTAATTTCTATTAATATGACAACAGAAGTAATTCGTGGTAGACTAAGACTATATTTTAGAGGCCAACTAAGTGTGTAATGTGTAAAATATGTATGTCGTATTCTAATTTTAAGAAGGGTAACGGGCTTACAGCCTCATAGTCCAAATACAAATACAAATAATAAATACAATC
>JASCZW010016843.1:0-17986 GCA_034211315.2 Aedes japonicus | reverse complement strand
ATTTTGTCTGGTGTTTTCAGGATTCATACTTTAACATATTTTTTTATAATCTCACCTAATAGGTTTATATACTACTAATTATTATGTCGTATATGTCCAATTATCATCATGATTTTAGAAATCTAGTGCCTTGAATAGAAAGCTGCAAGCAGGACATTTGGTAGGCTTTTTGCACGTATTACCCCTAATGTATTTTTCAATTCCAGTTTGCAAATAGACCTTTTTCCAAATCAGTGCTGTTTGCCATTCGGATTGTCTGCAGTGTTACAGTTCTATTTTTGTCTGTACCACTTATCATAACTCCTATGTCAATATCATTGATGATATTGTTTTATTGATTTACTTTCATAGATGATTTAAAAATGGCTTTTTGGTTGTTTTACGTCCATTTTGTCTTTAACTCCCTGTCAGCCAAATCCTCTCTGTTTTCCTTACTAGGAGCAATAATTATTAAGCCAGCAAGAATAAAACGTATTTGACCTGTGACAAAAATCAGCATCAAGCAGCAAATAGTGACCATGGCAACAGTAGATTAAAATGTATAAATGTAATTTTTGTAAAATTTAACAAAACTTTTTTAGGATACACTCAGAATCAAGATTTTGGGAAATTGCTGCTATCGCTTAAAACGAACGAAAACATGCGTAAGCGCGAACACTTGCAAAACTTCCACTTTAACACTTTACAACATTTCTTATGTTTCGGGATCCACCGATAGGAGATCATAAATAGTAAATAGCAGAATGATTGCAGTATTTTTCATTTACATAAATATATACACTATTATATAATATATCATGGGATTAGGGAGGGACCATCAGGGCACCCGATTGAAGCACTCTGGATGGGGAGAGTGGAAATGCCAACTCCCAATTGCTAACAATTTGAATAGAGGGCAAGGCTCTTCTGCCACACCCATTGGGTCATCCTCATGTTAGATAGCTTGCTGTTTTTGACCAATTGTTCGATCTTGTTGGAAGTAGATTCTTTACATCCCTGTGGATACGTGCTCACGTGATGTTGCCTCTCGATCCTGTTTGGCCCTTCATACAATGGCATGATTAGGATAATCAGTGGTTATTAATGCTTGATCAAATCTAACAGCGAGGAGAGCTCACTGCTGTCGGACTTAGTTTCCGTGCTACAATGGGTGGTAGTACATATCATACATCATACATCATACATATTTTTTGTGTAAGTGAGGATGCGGTGGTCCAAGTTTTTGTGGTGTTCAAGACGTCAGTTGTTTGTTTTAGGTAAATCTACATTTTCTTGAACATGGATAATCACTTTGTGAGTGACCTCAGCATCCTTACAATTAAAATAGGTCCGAGTGTGCCTTTAAGCATTGTTTAAACTACAGAGAAAAAAGTAATGAATTTTAATCTTCCCCTTAATTTTCCCCTCGTTTAATTCCAAGCCAAATAAGACGTATACAACGAAATTGTTTGCAAGTTTTATTGTGCCATACAAAAATGTTTGCAATCTTTTATACAACAGGCTAGATTCAGGCGTTGGTGGTGTTGAAAAACGTATTGCTACCTGTAGAGGATCAAGACTTACATTTGAAGGCATATTGGCGAAATGTGACCAACTTTACCGAATTTGTTTTCAAAATATCTCATAAACGGTTGCACCAAAGATGCTACCGTCTACGAGCATGTTTAGTGGGATGTAATTTTACAAACCTTTCCGATACAAAAGCACTGGGTTTTGAAATTCCACAAAAAAAATCTCATCAAAAGAACGTTTCATTTGAAGCTTCTACATTTTTGAAAAACATTTGTTCGTTTTAATATCACTTCAAGGTTTTTCAGAACAAATTTTAAAAAAATCATCCGTGGGAAAACTTGGCAACAAAACTAGGTTTTCTACGGCGTGGTCTAATCCCAAACAATCCAACAATATCTTGGAAGAGCTCCGGCACGTTCAACGTAAAAAATATTTTTTTTGTGGTCCCTGAGCTCAAAGTTATCATTTTGTCGAAGATGGGAGCGCATGATATTTGTCTCATTCGGAGTTTTTATTTCTCTGCCACGTCGTAACACGTTTATGTAAAGGCACTGGTATGAAGTGTGATACTGGAGTATACCGTAATTCACTTCAATAAAGGCGGAATAGGCAACAATCGTAAGTTTATATAAACAACCAAACCAAATTACTTCATTGTTGTTGTCTAGTGAATACGCAATACCTGTATTGCCTATGGTGTAATAATTAAATGTAAATACGCTGTTGGCTGTGGACTGTTCATAAAAATTAAGGAACACATAAAATGCCATTGTTATTTGTGCTAAAGTGGTGTCGCAGCTAGAGATCAAAGCACCTACTCAAAAATGAAATAAACTTTAGATACGGGATCTAGAAAAATCATAATGAACACATTAAGCTTTAGCTTATTTAATCGGATGTATTGATTATTTCTTCTTTAAGTTAAAAGCACAATTTTATTAACAGTGGTGTGTAACTAGAATTTAGAAGAAAAATTAGTATTTTCCATTTAATTCTAACTACCTTTGCTTTGCTTATCTTAACAGATACGCGTATTTCGTTTATAATGTGCAGACTTCTTTAGTGTACCGTACTAATCACTCGACTTGGTGGTGTGTATTTCTTTCGGATATAAAGATTGTCCTTGAAAAAAAGTGCACCAATTTCTTTTATGTAAAACTTTTTGTTGCATTGTAAAAATGGATTGAATATTATATATCCATCTAGCATAGAGTGCATTGTTTACATGTGCAAAATTTCGTCACAATCTGTCAGTTGGTTATCGAGATGGCTTCCAAACAAGAATCGCCTCGACAACAAATTATGGGCGCGCTCGTGGGAAATCCAGGCCACTCCTACATGTGGATCGTCAAACAGTTGGAAATAGACATGGTAAAATCGTTTAAGGTGACCCAGACGACCCAGCGGCGAGCTGGAAGCGGAAGAAAAGCGAAGACTTCAAGCGCAAACCGAACCATTCGATACGTAACGTGGTCAAGAAGGTCTTTCGTCTGGCTCGTCCAACAGACAAGGAAACGGGCCAGACTTCAGAATAACAGAGTGCCACGACTGGTTGGTGCAGCCGAAATGCATAATAATGGACGATGAGAGCGGACTCCAAGTAGATCACCGCCCTGGAGTTTGTCTTCGGCAAGTCTCGCCTGAATGTTCCAGAGAAGTTCCGTTAGAAGAAGGTCGACAAATTTGCCAAGAAGTACTTGGTATGGCAGGCCATCTGTTGGTGCGGCAAATTTAGCAAGCCCTACATGAACAACGGCATTATCAACGGCCAGATATACAAAAAAGAATGTCTCCAGAAGCGCCTGCTGCCCTTCCTCCGGTCCCACGAAGGAGATTTTCAAAAATGAGTCTACGTTGTTTATGAACAGGCCCTTACGCAAAACCAGTGATGGAGTGGTATGAAGCCAACAATGTTGTGTTTGTGCCGAAGGAGACAAACCCGCCAAACTCACCAGAACTTCTTCCAATAGTAAATTTCTGATCGATTATGACAGGCAAACCCCGGAAAACAGAAAAAGTCTTCAAAGACAACAAGGATTTAATGAAAGAGTGGATAAAATTGTGCAAGAAAGATGGCGCAAGTGTTGCACCGGATGTGATGGGTAGCGTTAAGTCCAATGTGCGAGAATTCAGCCTAGCAGAGGAGGTTGCAAAAGCATAGCTTATAATCTTTAATAGTGTAAAATGTTGTCAAAGAATATGGTACATATGCATACGTATTGTTAAATTCTCTTTGATAAACGTTAAACATTTATGCATCTTTCTGGAATATTTTAGGTTATCCAAACTGTCCTTGGGTCCAGAACTTAAGATCTACAGTAGTAACTATAGCTTTTCGTGCTAAAAAAAGTTACACTACGTATTCAATCATATTCAGTGAATATTTTCTAACGTAAAATTAACATGGGATAAACTGGGATGATCAAGGTCATTCAAACTGTCCTGGTGTTCAGAACATAAGATCTGCAGTTATAACAATAGGTTTTTGGAATATGCAAAGGGACATCATGTATTTAACACTATTAATTGAATAGTATGGAAGGTCAACAGTCATAATGTGGCAATCTTGGGATATCCTAGGTTATCCGAACTGTTCTAAATTTCAAATCTAAGATTAGTTGTAAAAGTAGTTTTTGAGCTATATAAGGTGACGGTATGTATTCAAACATATTCTAATAATCATCATTATATTATTACACTGTGATCCTTTAGGAATTCAAACTGTATTGCAGTTTAGAACTTGAATTCTACGGTAGTTACAGTAATTTTTTGGTCTTTAAAAAGTACGTCACGTATACAAGCATATACGAAGAATATTTTCGAATATTAAAATACATAAGAAGATAATTTTGAGATGGTTTGGGTCGTCCAAACTGTCCGGGTGTTCAGAACTTAAGATTTACAGTTGTAATAGTAATTTTGGGTGAATCCGAGTTCAATAAATATTAAAACATGTTTATTTATTATTCTTGAAGGTCAACAAACAGTATAAAGTTAAATGACAACTACCCTTGAGATCAGAACTTAAGATCTACAGTTCTAACAAAAGCTCTCTGGGATTCAGTGAATATCTTGGAAGAAGAACAGATATTATGAGATTATCTTTGGATGTTCTAAGTTATTCAAGCTATCTTGGAGTTCAAAACTAGAACCTACAACTGTAACTAATATTTTACTAGTGTCTGAAACATGCAACATTGAAAAAGATTACTGCAGCTAAATTATTGACATAAGAGAAAACCGATGATGAGAATCTATCGAAACCGGTTTGTCTTTTTGAAACAAAAGGGTAGATTTGCAAAGAATCTATCAACAGCGGGAAATTGTACGCCTCTAGTGGGAAATAGTGAAACCTTTGAATGTTACAGGTTGCCTTCCTTACAAACCGAATAGCGGTAGAAAAAAATATGACTATTTCGTATATGTGACAAAGTTATAACGAAAAAAAAAGAAGTAACGGCATGAAAGCTGTAAAGATAGTTACAGCAAGATACTATAAAGTTAATAACACTACCTCTCTGCACCACAACCGAGATTAGAGATAAAATTAATTAGTCCACCTAGCCTGCCATAGTATCCCAAGTAGCACACTACGGTTATAATTAGTTGTAATAACTTGATTATGACTTGGTAAGTCTTATTTGTGTTATCTCTACTGAATGGCAACAAGTGTACTACTAGGGATCTTGATTTTTTTTTATAGCTTGTCTGCAACTGCAGCAGGCATTGAACTGTCTGTTTAATTATTGAAATCTAGAATTGTCCAAATAATTTTGAAATTCTATTCTAAGGTACCCGAAAGCCTTCGAATTCTTAGAAAAATCATGTGAATTGCAGAGGTAGTAGAAAATGTTAATCTTTTGTCTTAATCTTAATCATAACCATCTTGCTTCTACGTTGATTGACATCTGTGCTTAATCTGATCAAATTATTACATTGTATTAGTAACGGAATATTCAACAATTCACATATATTGTTTTAACCATGTGGTCTTTGTTGGACTTTGTTTACGAATTACAATTGAATAAGTTGTCGAGACCCAAGTAACCATAAGCATTAAGCTTTAGCTCGATAATAGCACTATATAAGCATTAATGTTGCCTAAAAGTTATATATTAGCATATGTTATGCATGCAAGCTTCATATTAGCATCATAAATGCATTCTAGCTCCTCCCAAAATTTAGCATTATCGCTAGCATTATAAGCGCATATAAGGCTGCTATAATGCATAAAAGTTTTTATCATGTTCACAGCATACATGCTTTATATTTGCATTTAGTGCTAATATAAGGCTATCATATAATGCTTAGAATTTGTTTACAAATGCATTGAAAAGTAATTTGGAGCCAACAAAAACCAGTATGGCCGAGAATAAGTGGAAAAATACTTTAAACAGTGAAAATTGTAGGCGTAAAGTGAAATTGTATCGAAACTACGATACTTCTAAACTTAACAAACCTGATCATATTGATGATTTGGTTCCAGAAACTGCTAAATCTCCATCAACCAGTAAGTTCTACGCTTTCAAATTCGTTCGTAGAATCCGAAGATAACAGCTCTAACAATTCTGGAACTGCTTATAGTCAGGCACAGGCAGCAAAGGCAGCGAGCCAACCATGCATGATTATACCTTGGTTTAAGGCTCAGTACAGGAAATTTTCGCAATATATTAAATTTACAAAATATTACTTTACTCATACTAATACACCCACTACAAAAAATATTACACTTAGCGGTTTGTTTATAGCTCAATATGGCATGCATTTTCCGTCATTTTTTTGCTAATACTATCAATAAGCAAAAGAAGAAATAGTTCTTAAAATAAATCGGAAACAGACAGCAGATGAGTGCAGAATAATAGCATTAGCAGTGCCAAAAACGGGCTATCAAAACTGACAGTTATGTTTAGGTGCATTAATATAGCATTACTAATGCTATTTACGAGCTGTCACTTCTGCATTATATAAGCACGTTATTTCGCCTTTCTTAGCATTATATTAGCATTATATCTGAATAAAGAGCTTCAAGGCATTTAAGTGCTGCTTTATATGCAGATATAATGCTAATATAATGCCACGCTTAGTGCTTAATGGTTACTTGTGGATATCATGCATGTATTCTCTGAACATAAGTTTACCGTGCAGTGCTATTTCTGCCATTGATCCTTGAGTCAATCCTATTCATTTACAGCTGTGACTTTGTCAAACAAACCATTCCTTTCGGTACAAATGGCTTCTTATTTTTTAACATTTCAAGCTTATTTCACAATTTGCTTATTGCTTGCACTTAACCTAGTGTTCTAAATACTCTTCCACAGTTTTTGATGCCAGGTACCATTTTTGCATTAGTATGATTATGTGGCAAGTACAACCATACCTTATATCCAGGGAGTCGAGAAATTTGACTTTACGAAAAATTCCTAGACCAGACCGAGAATCGATCCCAGCCACCTCCAGCATGGTGAGCCTTTATCAACAGAGCTAAGGGAGGACCCAAATATCTACAGTACAAATATCCACGTTCCATTGATCTTCCAATCAAACGATCGTCGTACCGAATAGAAAACGAATGGAACGCCTCTTTTGCTGTGGATATTTGCGATAAGGCAATGCTTCGCTTATCTTGACTGACTGCACGTATCAATGGTTGCTACTCCGTGATTGATCAGAATCAGAAACCGTGAAATTGCACAATGAATCAACTGAAAAAGGGCTGGGGGTACCGACCATTCTCACTGTACACGTTTCAGTGACTCAATTTCTTTCTCCAATGCAAATGGTGGGAATGAGGAAGGAAAGTTGGTATAATCTTTGCTGTTTAAGGGCCGAGTCCAGTTTGGCATAATTAAAACATTCCAAATCCAAAATACAAAGTACTGATTTTTTTATAACGTTCTCGCATTTTTTAAAAACAGCTTTTGCAACTGAAAACCACAGCAGAAGATTTACATTTTGGATTTCACACTCAAAGCAAAAAGTTGTATCCATTTTTTTAAATCACGAACACTGCGTGATACCAAGATATACAACACTCGTCTATCTTCAACTGACCGGAATGAATTCCACAATTCCAGTTTGGAAATCACTACTGAAAAATATTCAAAACTGTCGACAAATATTTTTAACCTGTACTCTGCAATCACTCGCGCCACAAAACAATAGATAACCGTCATATCTCACTTAGAAGCAGTTTTTTTTCTTTTTTTCTTAATTCACTTGATCACTCGCGCCACTGAACAATAGATCGCCGAAAAGATAACGAGTTATAGCAACAAAGTATCTTATCTCATTATGGTCAGTTGAAAAAGCATTTTAAACCCATTTAGCCTCCATTAAATGCAATAAACGGCAAATTGTCATTGTGGGAAGTCACCACATGACGAAATAGTTTTATTGTAGTCATTGCGAAGATAAATTGGCTTTTTAGCAAAACTGCGATTTCTTGTAATGCAAACGAACAATAGATCTAAGACCAATTTTGGCATGTTTTTCATACAACCGTATTGAATTCCATAAACTTTCAGGAAATTCATGATTAAATTATCGTATGTATTTGTTGGATTTTGTTTTTGTTGTTGCAAACTCGTATAATTTCCGATGCATAATTAAGTTTGGCCCTTACCGTGCCAATATTTGTCATACACTGAAATGCGCATATAATTTGGAGCATGATACGCTGTAAAAACAATTCAATTCTCTACGGATGTTTTGATTTCGAACAAAATTTTCTCTACATTAGCACTTTTTTCTTAGATATTATTAACTGCTGACTAAATCAGAAGAGCAGCGAATCAAATAAAGCAGAACAACAAAAACCAATCATGATATGATGATGATGATGATGGTCCCGCCACTTACCCCTACAAAGGTTTGAGCTAGACGATTTATCTATTAGATAATTTATTTAAAGCAATTCAACCAGTTATGCAAAAAACGAACTGATTTCATCTACAGATGTAAACTTCTTCAATATCACGGTGCAATCTGACAGCTGTGGCCATTTGGCCGTATGGTGGTTTTCATGGCAGCCAATAGGTTTTATGAAGGTACTCAAGTGGTCATAACATCTGTCACTAGGAAAGTTCCATAATTTTTATGGTCTTATAAAAGTTTTACTAACTGGTCATGATATCTTACACTCGAAAATATTAAAATCTACATGATTTTATAAAGGTTTTATTAACTTATTTTCACAACCGTCTTTATAGTGGGCTACTTTCTACAAATTTTGGCTTTGAAGAAGCATAGAAGAGGTATTGGTAGACAAAACAGTTTTGAATGACGTTTTATCAACAAAGCCGTGAGGAGTGCTATACGGCTGGAATAAAACTAAAATTGTCACTTGGGAGGCACGTGCATTTAGCCTTGGAGAGGATGTTGAATAAACCAACTTTGCACCAGCACTAAGCACTTTTATACAGATAGTTGCACTATTGAACAGCATGTTTTGGCCGTTTTCGCCTTTTGTCAACAAATTGAAACAAAGTCCATTGAACGTCGGTTCGCGTTTCCCGGGAGGTCGGGGAGTAAGTTATTCAAATTGAATCATAATTTAGAAATAGGCAAAATCACGAACTGGATCTCCTTTTATGCAACTGTGTATTTTTTATTCAATTTAGACTAACTCCGAAAGTGCATTATGAGTTGCTGCAGTGTGCTGCGGTTGTGCCGTGAGAATTCATTCAACCGAACACGGGCTGCCGGTGTTTGAATATTCAATAAATGCTAATCCCGAGCGTTGAATTGGTAATGAAACCACTGAGCAACGGCAAAATGAATGAGGTAGATTTTCATCGGAGGAAAGGGAAGAACTTGGCGATCCTCGAGATGGAGTTTAAATCTGGTTTCTATCTTTTCCTAAGCACTTCGTTCTCATCCATCAGCATCAAGTGTCCACTCTGGCGCGCGGTGTTGTTGTGCACAAATATGACAACATATTTACACAAACATTGGAAATTGGCGTAGAAATAATCTCCGAGAGTAGGGATTTGAAATGGATATACCTGGTCAGTTCTCAGCGAGAGCATCTTGCGCTTACTGTCACTACGCATCACCGCAGTTGACAAGCTACGGACAGTTTGTTTCCTCGCTCGCCTCCGATGGGCCTTGTTTGCGTACTTCTGCCGTTCTAATGGATCTATTAGCGCAACGATGGCTTGCTTGAGCGATTTGCATCGATTCACTTTGATAGGATTGCAAGAACTCTGCAAACATGACAAAGAAGAGTGCATTTGGATGGCGCTCAAGAAATCAGCGCATTAACGTGCGATTGCTCCCACGGCTTCGTACATTGATTTGCTGGATAGAGCCATCAATTCCGAACTGGATCGATATCAATAATATTTAATATTCAACTTTTGTTTCTGCTGCCTTGTTCTTCCGGGCTGGTACCCATGGCTGAAGCTGTTCTTCATCATCATCTTCGACATCACCGCACTGGCGATGGTTTTCCCCTCTTATGATCTGCTTCGATCCCACAGTTATCGTTGAACAAAAAAAAAAGGGCAGAGCCGGTCAACTCGTTTTTCAAGATCATTGCGGATGATCTGCAATCGAAATCCCAACTGTGGGAACGCCATTGAGGTAGGTCAGAAGCATCGATGCTTCGCTAAAAAAAAAATCGAAAAGACAAAGTGTGACTCGCTTATTGAAAGAAAGATTGCGGGAATTCACGCCAAAAGGCACGACGTGACCGAGTTCAAATGTGACAGCACAATCATCGTGCAGGAACATTCTTCTCTGGTAGTGTGGAACACCCACCCACCTAAATCAATTTTCTTCCAACACCTCGCCAGAGCAGAGCACGATCGACGGACGGGGAAAATGAATTAGATTTCCGTTTCAATTAAAACACATACACATTCCCATTTGGCGAGAGGCACGACCTGTTCGTTCACACCTCGGTTAACGGCGTCGTCATCCACCCCAAAAGTGTCAATTTTAGAGCGAAAACATGGGAAAAATGCGGCTTTGTGCGGGTTCGGCGCTTTTTCGATCGTTGAAGTCACCGCCAGTTCGAGTTTTACAGACCATAATTTCGCAATCAAACCGCCAACCGAGTAGACCTGTGCGCCGCCGCGGCACGCCGCCGACGCCGACGATTTTATAGCGCCGCCGCCGCCACTATTTCCGACCGGCGCGCCGCTGCATTTTTTGCCCGCGCCGCCGGGCAATTTGAGGCGCGCCGAAAAAATTTTTCACCGAAAGGTCTGTATCCACATTAATCCGGACACCTTCAAATCATTGTAACTTTTGAAGTATTGAACGTAGGAATGTAAAATTTCATTGTGGTATAGCTGAGAGCCTATGACGAAAAAGAATATGATTGATGTTTATATTTCATGTTTAGTATTCAAGATGGCGACGAAAGAAAAACAAGTGCGTGAGCGAATTTGGTACGGGCGTGGGGCCTTGTAAAAACATTGAATTTGCCTAAATCCACTGTTCACGATGGGCTCAAATCATTTTCGGATCGTTTGACGGTAGAGAGGAAACCGAGAAGTGACAAAAACATTGGACGCGCTGATCCTGTCATGGACCGAAAGGTGAAAAGGATATTAACGAAAAACCCAAATCTCTCCATTCGAACGGTGGCTCGTAAAATAGGGATGTCGCCTGGTTTTGACCAAAAATCAAAACAACATTTGGGACTTCAGTCGGCTAAAGTAAAAACAGTTCCAAATCGCAACGACAAACAGAACTTGGCAGCAAAATCACGGGCTCGACGTTTGTACTGCGAATATTTGACGAAGTTTTCATGCGTTGTTATGGGTGATGAAACTTATGTCCTGGAGGATTTCAACAGCTTCCATGGCTGGCATTTTGTTCTGCTATGGCCAGAAATGCAACAGCTGAGCATTTCAGAACGAAGAAGGCATCGAAATTTCCCAAAAAATACCTTGTGTGGCAAGCAATTTGCACGTGTGGCGAAAATAGTAAATCTTTCGTCACTTCAGGCACAATCAACAAGGAGATCTATCAGAAAGAGCGTCTGCAGAAGCGATTGCTACCCTTCATCAAAAGTCACAAAGCAAAAACCTTTGTTCTGGCCCGATTTGGTATCATGCCACTATGCTAAAACTGTGATGGAGTGGTACCAAGCAAATCAAGTGAACATTGTACCAAAAACCTCAAACCCGCCAAATCGCCCAGAGCTACGACCAATCGAGAGATATTGGGCCCTGATGAAGCGGAAGCTTTTTGGAAAAAAAGCAAGGAATCAAAGACATCAAACAATTCCAGCAAATTTGGACAAAGACGGCTTCTGTGATTTCTGAAGAGTCTGTACAAATCCTAATGGACGTAGTTAAGCGCAAAGTTCGAAAATTTTATGCAAATACCGAATAACTATGTTTTGTCTTAACGAGTTGTTAAAACACATTCCATGCATCTGAAATAAACAACTACGACGGAAATATAATGCGAAATTTATGTTTTATTCATGTTTTGAGGTGTCCGGATAATTGCGAATACGGACCTTATTAGATAGGTGAACTTTTCTGCTTCGAAATGACCGTGGTGGATTGATTAGGCGAGTTTTCAATGACAAGAAACTTGCGGAAAAAGCCAATTGTTAACGTTTGTCAGTTGGTCCCTAATGAAAAATCTGTGTCGATATATCGACACTAATATCACCAAAAGACAAAATGGACAAAACATTTGTCGAACAAAACCATCGTCGGAAAAACATTTTTTTTATTTGAATATGACAAATCCCGAAACAAATAACTTGGCGAACCACTGAATTAACCGGTAAATCAGTGCATAGTGGATACGTTATTGTAGTACTGTGATAGTTCGGTGTATTTCACTGCTGTTAATTTGAACTTTTTTATATTTGATTTATCTTTGGATCTTTAAGCTCCTGAATGTATGATTTCTATAGCAATTTGGATTTTATTTTTCTTTATTCATTGAGGTTTTGATACTTTCAGTTTCTTCAATGTTTTAATCTTAAAACTTTTGGATATTTGTTTATTTTTATTCTCAGATTTTTAGATAGGGAAAATTACAGCTTTAGCGGGTTTTCTTCTAATATTGTCAGGTTTTTTTTTTAAAACCGATTGCACTCATATTTTGCCAGAGGATTAACAGAGTGTAAATAGAAGAATTTTATAGTTTTGTGCTGAGCATCGTGGAGTCAGATCTGAGCCTAATGATTCCCTTCGGGCTCGGGGTAGACAACCCAATGTACCGATGTTTATGAAACTCATTTATGTGTTTTTGACTAACATTAGCCTTAGATTGTAGTTTGATCAACTTACTTGTTAAGGTTAAATTTTTGAGGATTGTGTGCATCCGGGATCGGGATTATCAGTATTTCTTCCTGAAACAATCAGTGATGTAACAGTTAATAACATATCACTTAACGAAATTCTACTTTCAATAAAAACATTGGATGCTTCTAAGGGATCTGGACCTGATGGTCTGCCGCCAGCTTTTCTAAAAGCAGTATCGAAAGAGCTAGTAAAACCTTTGTTTTGGCTATTTAATTCATCCTTTAAATCAAGTATTCTTCCGGCAGTTTGGAAGGAATCCTTTCTGATGCCGATTTTTAAATGCGGCAAAAAATCTGACATAAAAAATTATCGTGGAATTGCGATATTATCTTGTATTCCTAAGTTATTTGAATCGATAGTCAACAACAACATTTTCTCACAAGTTAAAAATTTATTATCTACCAAACAACACGGTTTCGTTAAAGGGCGATCAACGACTACCAATCTGTTGAATTTTGTAACATTTTCTTCAAACGCAATGGATAAAGGAAATTATGTTGAAGCGTTATATACTGACTCTAGTAAAGCGTTTGATAGAGTTGATACTCCTTTATTGCTGTTCAAATTATCGAGGCTAGGTTTCAATCAGAGTTTACTAAAATGGGTCCAATCATACTTGACTGGTAGAACACAAAGGGTAAGATTTGGTGGTATTTTGTCATCAGTAGTGAATGTGACATCTGGAGTGCCACAAGGTTCTCATCTTGGACCATTATTGTATATTTTGTTTGTCAATGATGTAGAATTGATTTTTAATCATTTGAATGTTTTAATATATGCTGACGACATGAAACTTTTCTTTGAAATATGTAAAGCATCTGATTTGAAAATATTTCAACGTGAAATCGATAAATTTCATACCTGATGCACGAAAAGTTTACTAGAACTAAATGTTAAGAAATGTCATTCCATATCATTTTCAAGAAAGCACATTATAAGGCAAGAAGCAGTTACCATTGGCCAGAAGCAAGTTGAAAGATGCAGTCATATTAAAGACCTAGGTGTTATACTTGACTCCAAACTTTCCTTTGTGGAGCATTATAATAACATTATCACAAGGCAACCAACATGCTTGGTTTTATGAAGAGGTTTAGTTTTCATTTCAAGGATCCCTACACTATAAAAACATTGTATATTGCATATGTTAGACCCATCCTTGAATATTGTAACATACTCTGGTCTCCATATCACAATTCACATGTAAATCGTATTTAATCAGTACAAAAACAGTTTTTGTTATTTGCTTTACGGAAGTTAGGAAGGGCGAGCCTTCCATTGGCGTCGTATGATTCAAGATGCATGCTAATTAAGTTAGACACACTAAAAAAACGAAGAGAGTTTGCAATGGTAGCCTACATAAATGATGTTATTGCGCAAAGAGTATACATTCCGGTGATTCTAGAAAAAAATAAACTTTTATGCCCCTATTCGCGGTCTAAGAAATAGAAACTTGTTGTATATCAACAATCATAAAACAGCCTATGCCAAAAGCGGGCCATTAAATAGAATGATGTCGTGCTATAATGCATATAGTGAAATAATTGATAATACTATGGATAGAAAAACACTGAAAAATAAATTCTTTTTGAGGCTAGCAAGTGAATAATAAAAAAAATGTAAAAATAGAAACGAACATAGATGTTAAGAATGTAATGTAATTTAATATGTGGTCTACTGTTGATTGACGCCAATAAATAAATAAATAAATAAATAAATCCGTGTGTGATTGTGATTGTGTGTGTGAGTGTTGTTGTGTGTGTGAGTGAGTGATTTTTTTAAATTGAAAACGTTTTTTGATTGTAATTTGAAATTCTAGATATAAGAAAACCATTGTTCCTTATGCTTTGTTCAAAACTTCCACCGCAATTTTCCCATCCATAAAATTGTTATTCCTATTAACCTCGAGACGGCCGCGAGTAATCGGTTCCACTCCCTCAACCTTAGTTCTAAGATAACTGATGTATATATAAACATGAAAACTTGGCTCTGTAAAGTTGATTCGATTGAGCCTGTACAGATAAATAAATTCATAAAAAAAACTAGAAGAATTATATGGCCGAGTTTCAAAATCTTTGAATTTTTAGATCTTAAGATACTTAGATTATTAGACTTTTAGATTGTAATTTTAGATTTATAGATTTTTAGATGCTTAGATTTTGTGATTTATAGATTTTTAAATTTTAAGAATTTTAGATTTTTATATTATGATTTTTTTAGATATTTAGTTTTTTAGATATTTAGAATTTTTAGAATTTTGGATTTTTAAATTTCCAAATTTTTAAATTTTAGGATTTTTAATTGTTTAAAATTTAGATCTGTAGATTTTAAGATTTTAGGATTTTAAGATTTGAAGATTTGAAAATTTTAAGATTATTAGGTCTTTAGATTTTTAGATGTTTAAACATTTAGATTTTTAGATATTTAGATTTTTCGATATTTAGAGTTTTAGATTTTACGGTTTTAAGGTATCTTTAGATTTTTAGACTTTCAGGCTTAAGAATTTTGAATTTCCAGATATTTAATATTTTCAGATTTTAAGATTTGAAATTTTTAGATTTAAGGATGTGAAGATTTTTAGATTTTTAGATTTTTAAATTTTTAGATTTAGATTTTAAGTTTTAAAGATTTAGATTTTAAGTTTTTTGAGATTTAAGTATATTCAGATTTTTGGATATTTAGATTTGAGATTTTTAGATTTTATAATATTAAGATTTTTAGATTTTATAATATTAAGATTTTTAGATTTTTAAATTTTTAGATGTTTAGATTTTAATAATTTTTAGGTATTTAGATTGTTGAATATTTAGAACCTTAGATTTTTAGATTTTGAGATATTTAAATATTGAGATTTTTAGTTCTTTAGACTTTTAGACTGTTTTTAAGATTTTTAGATTTTCAGATGTTTAGATTTCTGGATTTTTAGATTTTTAGATATTAAAAGATTTAGGTTTATAGGTTTTTTACACACTCAGATTATTTTACAAAAATCTGTAAAGTTTTATCGAATTCTCAGCAGCTAAACGTTCGGTAATCCGATTTTACGGATTTCAGTAAAATTTAACCGAAATCCGGTAATTTTTTTACAGATATCTGTAAAATTTCACCGAAATCCGTAAAATCGGATAACCGAACGTTCAGCTGTTGAGAATTTGGATAAACCTTACAGATTTCTGAAAAAAATCTAAGTGTGTAGATCTTAAGATTTATAGATATTTAGATTTTTAAATATTTAAATTTTTAGATATTTAGATTTTTAAATATTTAGATTTTTAGATTTTTAGATTTTTAGAATCTTAGGTTTTAAGATTTTTAGATTTGTAGATTTGTAGATTTTTAGATATTTAGATAGAGATTTTTTGATATTAAGACTTTTAGTCTTAAAGAATTTTAGATTTTCAGATGTTTAGATTTTTCGATTTTTTCGATTTTTAGATTTAGACAGATTTAGATTTTTAGGTTCTTTTGATTTTAGGATTTTTAGATGTTTAAATTTTTAGATTTTCAAATTTATAAATATTTTGATTTTTAGATTTTAGATTTTTTTGGTTTTTTGAATTTTTATATCCTTAGATTTTAAGAATTTAAGATTTTTAATTTTTTAAACTTTTAAATTTTTAGATTTTTAGATTTTTTAATATTTAGATCTTTAGATTTTAAGATTTCAAAATTTTTACTTAATAAGTTTTTGAGATATTGAGATTTTTAATTTTTTTTAGATATTCAGATTATTTGATTTTTGAATTTTTAGATTACTAAATATTTAAATTTTTGGAGTGTTAGAAATTAAGATTTTTTAATATTTAGATTTTAGATTTTCAGATGTTTAGATTTCTGGATTTATAAATTTTTAAATTTTTAATTTTTAAATTTTTAAATTTTTAAATTTCTAAATATTTAGATCTTTAGATTTTATGGTTTTAAGATCTTATGATATGAAGATTTCAAATATTTTAGAAGTTTAGATTTTTTTATATATAGATTTTTAGATTTTTAGATTTTTAATCATTTAGATTTTGAGATTTTTGGATTTTTAGATGTTTAGATTTTTCGATTTTTTAGATTTGAGATTTGAGATTTTAAAAGTTTAACCTTTTAGATTTTTAGATATTCAGATTAGATATTTAGATTTTATGATATTCAGATATTGAGATTTTAAGATTTTAAGACTTTTAGACTTTAAGATTTTTAGATTTTCAGATGATTAGATAAATAGATTTTTCGATTTTTAGATTTTTAAAATTAAAAGATTTAGATTTTTAGGTTTTTTAGATTTAAGGATTTTCAGATTTCAAGATTTTTTGGTTTTTTAAATTTATAGAATTTTAGATTTTTAGATTTTTAATTTATAAGATTCTTAGATTTTTAAATTTTTAAATTTTTAAATTTTTAGATTTTAAATTGTTAAATGTTTAGATTTATAGATTTTAAGAGAATAAGATTTTAAGATTTATAGACTTTAAGATTTTAAGATTATAAGACTTCGTGATTTTTAGATATTTAGATTTCTAGATATTTAGATATATAGATTTTTATATTCTTAGATTTTTAGATATTTACATATTGAGTTTTTGAATTTTTATATATTTTGATTTATAGATATAGATTTGAAATATAGATATAGAAAAACTAAACTCTTAGCTTCAGGACAAAGAATCCCTACTGAGCCCTTGCGGCACGTCAAGCCAGCCAGTTCAGCGCAAGGGTGTCCCACTTAGGGCTTATATTTGACAATCTCAACCCCCCCACGTAGACTTTTCTCCATACATTTTTTTGAATTTTCCCATAAAAGTCTACCTAGGATAGGCCGAATTTTAGATCCATAGACCCTCATTAGAGCACTTTCCCATATTTGCATAATAATGACAATTTTATTCTATTTGGTAATTACTTATATTTACGCTTCTGAAACTTGTTAAGTTTATTAATAAAGACATAAGCCGAATTCCCCATCGACTTGTGACGTACAAACTCTATAATGTCTATAAAGTTCAATAAAGTCTCATATATTCGTACACACACTGTTCCTCGTCAATTCATCGACCTGAGTCATATAACACTATGGATATCCGGGCTTTCTATCAAAATATAAGACTTGAAGTGATCCTTTAAAAGGGATAAGCATGAGGCAATATTCAGGAGATAATTTATACCCGCGCAAATAAACGCCACCGCCACCGCCGCCGTTTGAAAATACC
>JASCZW010016842.1:0-17989 GCA_034211315.2 Aedes japonicus | reverse complement strand
GGAGGGCTCTCGAACTATCATAAGATGCTTTCCGCACCCAAAAACCACTGAATACAAATTTGCAAAGCAGTAGGTATAGTTCTCATGTTTTGTTGAAATTTGTTTCATTTTGTATGAGAGCCCCCTTTTAAGGGAGGAGGAGCTTTGAACCACCATAAAAACATTTCATGCCTTAAAAAACTCGTCCATTCCAAATTTGGTTCCATTTGCTTAATTATTTCTCGAGTTATGCAGAAATTTGGGTTCCATTTGTTTGAGAGCACCCCTCCCCTTCCTCTTCCATATGACGGAAGAGTCTCAAATCACCATAGAAACATTTCCCTCCTTCAAAACTTCCACATGCGAAATTTGGTTCCATTTCTCTTATTAGTTCTCTGAGTTATGCAGAGATTTGCGTTTCATTTGAATAGGTTCCCCCTTTCCAGAAAGGGGAGGGGTCTCAAATCAACATAGAAACATTTTTGTCTTAAAAAACCACCACATTCTAAATTTCGTTCCGTTTGCTTGATTAGTTCCCGAGTTATGCAGAATATTGTGTTTTGTTTGTATGGGAGCCCCCTTTTATGACGGGAGGGTTTTCTAGCTACCATAAAACCTTTTTTGCCTTCAAAAACTCACACATGCTAAATTGGTTTCTTTGCTTGTTTAGTTCTCGAGTTGTGTAGAAATTTTTGTTTCATTTGTATGGGAGCCCCCTTTTCAGTGAAGGGAGGGTCTCAAACCATCATAAGATTATTCTCCAGTGGTGAAGTGCCATAGAAACATTTTTTGCCTCCAAAAACCTCAACATGCCAAATTTGGTTTCATTTGCTTGATTAGTTCTCGAGTTATGCACAAATTTGTGTTTCATTAGTATGAGAGCCCCCTCTTACAGAGGGCGGAGGGATCTTGAGTTACTTTAGAAACATTTCTTGCCTTCAAAAACCTCTACCTGTCAAATTTGGTTCCATTTACTTGATTAGTTCTAGAGTTATGCAGAAACTTGTGTTTCATTTGTATGGGGCCCCCTACCTACCACAGAGGAGGAGGGGTCTCGAACTACATCGTAGAAACATTTATTGCCTTTCAAATCCCCGCCAAGCCAAATTTGGTTCCATTTGTTTTATTAGATCTAGAGTTATGAAGAAATTTCAGTTTCTTTTTGTATGACAGCACCCCTTCTAGGAGAGGGAGGGGTCTCAAACTACCATCCAAACATTTTTCGCCATAGAAAGCCCCACATGCCAAATTTGGTTCCATTTGCTTGATTAGTTCATGATATATGCAGAAACTTCTATTTTATTTGTATGGGAGCCTCCCTTTCTAGAGAGGAGGGGCCTCAAACTACCATAGAAACATTGTTTGCCTCTAAAAACTTCCGCATGCTAAATTTGGGTTCCTTTACTTGTTCAGTTCTCGAGTTATGCAGAAAAATGTGTTTCATTTGTATAGGAGCCCCCACTTTCAGAGGAGGAGGGTCTCTTACTACCTTACAAACGTTCCCCGGCCTCAAAAACTCCTGCGTACAAATTTTCATGCCAAACGGTTCTTCCGCTCGCGAGTTAAATCGTGACAAAGAAACCCCAACTCATTTTTATTATATAGACTAGCTGAACCCGGTGCGTGCGCTGCTACGCTTGCAACTAAATGAAGGAAAATTTAATGTAACTGGCACTTTTATGGGTTTTTTCGGAATGAGTTTTTTTTTCTTGAATAAGCAGAGGTTCAAACTTCTATCAAAACATGCTTCTTACCCGAGAAATACACGTTTTGTGTTTAAGTATCCTAGTTTCATTTGTATGGGAGCCCTCCTTCCAGAGGGGATGGTTTCTCAAACCACCATACAATGATTGCCTTCTAAACCCTCCACATGCCAAATTTGGTTCCATTTGCTTGATTAGTTCTCAAACCATCACACGGGGCTCTTCGATTATAATAAAATTTGAGTTTCATTTGTTTGAACCCCTGCCCTTTCAAAGAGGGAGGGTCTTGAACCACCATAGAAACATTCTTGCCTTCAAAACCCCACATGCCAAATTTGATTCGATTTGCTTGATTAGTTCTCGAGTTATTAAGAAATTTGTGTCTCATATGTATCAGAGCCCCCCTTCCTGAGAGGTAGGGGTCTCAAACAATCATAAGAACCTTCCCCAGCCCCAAAAACCCTTCATATAAATTTTCACGTTGGTCGGTTCAGAAATTTCCGAGTCAGAGCAGACAGACAGACAGAAATTCTTTTTATGTATATAGAAATCTACCACCAAAAACCTCCACATGCCAAATTTGGTTCCATTTGCTTGATTTGTTCTCAAGTTATGCTGAAATTCGTGTTTAATTTGTATAAGAGACCCCTCTTTCAGTGAGCGGAGGAGTTTCAAACTACAACAGAAACATTTCTTGCCTTCAAAAACCTCCACGTACCAAATTTGGTTCCATTAACTTAATAAGTTCTCCAAGTTATACAGAAATTTGTGTTTCATCTGTATATGAGCCCTCCTTTCAGAGAAGGGAGGGGCTCGAGTCAACTTAGAAATATTTCTTGCCGTCGAAAACCTCCACATGCCAAATTTGGTTCCATTAACCTGATAAGTTCTCGAGTTATTCAGAAATTTGTGTTTCATTGGTATGGAAACCCCCCTCCCGCCCCCTTCCAGATGGCGGAGGAGTCTCAAACTTCCATAGAAACATTTATCTCCTCCAAAAACCTCCACATGCCAAATTGGGTTCGATATGCTTGAATAGTTCTCGAGTTATGCACAAATTTATGTTTCATTTGTATGAGAGCCCCCCTCTTACAGAGGTCGGAGGGGTCTCGATTTACTTAGAAACATTTCTTGCCTTCAAAAACCTCTACCTGCCAAATTTGGCTCCATTTACTTGATTAGCTCTCGAGTTATGTGAAGCTTTTGTTTCATTTGTTGCGAGCACTCGCCCCCAACCTAACAGAGAGGAGGGTCTCGAACTATCGTAGAAACATTTGTTGCCTTTAAAATCCCCACATGCCAAATTTGGTTCCATTGTGCTTTATTTGATCTAGCGTTATGAAGAAATTACAGTTTCATTTGTATGACAGCACCGCTTCTAGGAGAGGAGAGGGTCTCAAAAACATCATAAAAATATTTCTCTTCTCCAGAAAACCCCACATGCCAAATTTGGTTCCATTTGCTTGATTAGTTCTTGAGATGTGCAGAAACTTATTTCATTTGTACGAGAGCCTATTTTTCTAGAGAGGGCAGGGGTCTCTGACTACCATAGAAACGTTGCTTGCCTCCAAAAACTTCCGCATGCTAAACTTGGGTTCCTTTGCTTGATCAATTCTCGAGTTATGCAGAAATTTGTGCTTCACTTGTGTGGAGCCCCCCTTTCCAGAGAAGGGAGGGGTTTCAAACCATCATAAGAACCTTTCGGTGTCCAAGACGAATCCAACAATGCAAAAATCTTGCCAAACGGTCCATCCGCTCACGAGTTAAATCGTGACAAAGGAAACCCCAACTCTTATTTATATCGATTACATTTCAAAACTAGCTGATCCCGGTGCGAGCGTTGCTACGCCTGCAACTAAATGAACGAAGATTACATAGAGCTTTTTTTAATGAGTTTTTTTTTTGAGTAATAAGGAGTTCAAACTTCTATCAGAACATTCTTCTTACCCAGACAATACACAGTTTGTGGCTGAGTTACCTGGATAATTCTCTGGATTGGTTGAAATTTGTTTTTGAATTCACCATAGAAACATTTCTTGCATTCAAAAAACCCCGCATACCATTTTTGATTCCATTTGCTTGATTAGTTCTCAAGCTATGCAGAAATTTGTGTTTCATTTGTATGCGAGCCGGAAGGGGGAAGCGGTCTCAAACAATCATAAGAACCTTCCCCAGCCCCAAAAATACCTGCATACATATTTTCACTCCGATCAGTCAGACAGAAATCCATTTTAATAGAAATAAAAATCCTGTTTCCAATAACCCCCACATGCCAAATGTGTTTTCATTTACTTAAATAGTTCTCGAGTTATGCAGAAAATTGCGTTTCATTTGTATGAGAGCCCCCCCTCCCTTCCAGAGGGCAAAGGGGTCTCAAACCACCATAGAAATATGTCTGACCTTCAGAAAAATCCACAACCCAAATTTGATTCCATTTGCTTTATTAGTTCTCGAGTTATGCAGGAATTTGCGTTTCATTTCTATGGGACCCCCCTCATTAAGAGGGCAGAGTGGTCTTAAACCACCATAGCAATATGTCTCTCCTTTAAAAAATCCACATGCCAAATTTGATTCCATTTGCTTTATTAGTTCTCGAGCTATGCAGAAATTTGTGTTTCATTTGTTTAAGAGCCCCCCCCCTCTCTCTTCAGAGAGGCGTAAGAGTCTCAATGACCATAAAAACATTTCTCTCCTTTAAAAACCTCCATATGCCAAATTTGGTTCTATTTGCTAGATTAGTTCTCGAGTTATGCATCAATTTGTGTTTCATTTGTGTGGGAGCCCCCCCCCCTTCAGAAAGGGAGGGGTCCCAAATAGGCATTGAAACAGTATTCATCTACAAAAACCTCCACATGCCAGATTTGGTTCAATTTGCTTGATTAGTTCTCGAGTTATACAGAATATTGTATTTCATTTGTATAGGAGCCCCCCCCCCCCCCCCCTCAGGGTGAAGAAGAATCTGAAACCATCATAGAAACCTTTCTTGCCTTTAAAACCTCACACATGCTAAATGTGGTTTCTTTTGCTTGGGGTCTCAAACTACCGTAGAATCATTTCTTGCCTACAAAACCTCCACATGCCATATTTGGTTATATTTGTTTGATTAGTTCTTGAGTTATGCAGAAAATAGTTTTTTATTTGCATGGGAGCCCCCCTTTCTAAAGGCGGGAGGGGTGTCGAACTATAATAAGATCCTTTCCCGGACCCAAAAACCCCTGCATACAAATTTGCATAGCGGTAGGGATAGTTCTCATGTTTGGTTTAAACTTGTGTTTCGTATATATGGTAGCCCTCCTTTTCAGAGTGAGGAGAGGTCTTAAATTACCACAAAAACATTTCTTGCCTTCAAAAACTCACCCATACCAATTTTGGTTCCATTTGCTTGATTAGTTCTCGAGTTATGCAGGAATTTGTTTTTCATTTGAATGGGATCCCACCCTTTCTAGAAGCGGGAGGGCTCTCGAACTATGATAAGATGCTTTCCCACTGCAAAACCACTGAATACAAATTTGCAAAGCAGTAGGTATAGTTCTCATGTTTGGTTGAAATTTGTTTCATTTGTATGAGAGCCCCCCTTTTTAGAGGGAGGAGGGGCTTTGAACCACCATAAAAACATGTCATGCCTTAAGAAACTCGTCCATTCCAAATTTGGTTCCATTTGCTTGATTATTTCTCGAGTTATGCAGAAATTTGGTTTCCATTTGTTTGAGAGCACCCCCTCCCCCCTTCCTCCTCATATGACGGAAGAGTCACAAATCACCATAGAAACATTTCCCTCCTTCAAAAACTTCCACATGCGATATTTGGTTCCATTTCTCTTATTAGTTCTCGAGTAATGCAAGGATTTGCGTTTCATTTGAATAGGTTCCCCCCCTTTCAGAAAGGGGAGGGGTCTCAAATCAACATAGAACAATTTTTTGTCTTCAAAAACCACCACATACTAAACTTGGTTCCATTTGCTTGATTAGTTCTCGAGTCATTCAGAATAGTGTATTTCATTTGTATCGGAGCCCCCCCCCCCCTCCCCTTTATGAGAGGAAAGGGGTGTCAAACCAACATAGAAACATTTTTTGTCTTAAAAAACCACCACATGCTAAAATTCGTTCCGTTTGCTTGATTAGTTCCCGAGTTATGCAGAATATTGTGTTTTATTTGTATGGGAGCCCCCCCTTTTATGACGGGGAGGGTTCTCAAGCTACCATAAAAACCTTTTTGCCTTCAAAAACTCACACATGCTAAATTTGGTTTCTTTTGCTTGATTAGTTCTCGAGTTGTGTAGAAATTTGTGTTTCATTTGTATGGGAGCCCCCCTTTCCAGTGAAGGGAGGGGTCTCAAACCATCATAAGAACCTTCTCCGGCCCCAAAAATCTCTGCATACAAAATTTCACGCCGATCGGTCCTTCCGCTCGCGAGTTAAATCGTGACAAAGGAAACCACAACTCATTTTTATTATATAGATAACAGAGTGGCCACACAATCTTAATATAAAAATTCCCGCATTTTTCCTGAATTTTTCCCGCATTTTTGCCTTATTTTCCCGACTGTTAAGATGAGTTAATATAAATTACTCGTAGCTAAATCTCTGAGCAGCTCACAAACTTTTTCCAGTTTGATTTACCACCAGACACTTTCGATTTATTTAAAATACACCTTTTTGTGCGACAGGATGATCCAATTTTCAACAAATTTGGTAGCTCCTACTTGGTTCTATCCAAAATTTGTCCAAACCATTTTCCCTTCTCTGGAATCCGGCAAACAACGTCAGACGGCATTGAGCACAGCTGCCCAAATTCTTCTTTCACCATGTGTTAACACCCTTACAAACGCAATTCGCCAAACTTCAAACACATTCGCCACCACATGAAAGATAAGTTCATTTCTAGCCTCACCTGTTACAGCCGTGTAGCCAGATCTTCTAAGGGCATCTTCAACGGTGGTTCAAATCGTGGTTTGGATTTATTTGTTTAGACCAAACGCAAAAACATCGCTGCATCGCTGGTGTTTGTAAATTTTGTTTTATACCGGATCTATTTTGCGTTATTTCAGAACTTATATAAGCTTCTAAGTTTCTTACTGAACGCCATCTTTAAAAAAAAATTTATTGAACTTCAGAATATCTATGAAGATTGGGCGGAAATATCTAAAATTAACATGCCAGACGTTGATTAAAATTCTCGGCAGTTGAATAAAATAATTGGAAGTTTCCAGATAATCATGAAGTTTGCTCGCTGTCTTTCGAGAAGAGAAATGGTGGAACTTTAGAGAAGTTCATTGAATTGCCGAAAAATTATTAACGTTTCTGGAAACTTGGATGAACTTCCAAAAAGTTTGCTGATCATCCATGGAATAGGAACAACATTCTGGAAATTACGGGAACAAAGAAAATCCGATTTCGCTTCCCAGAAGTTGTTTTAACTTCCAACAGGTACATATTCTGTGATAAAAAGCAGAATATCACACATATTTAAATAACGTACGAGAAATTTAAAAAAAAAATCTTGGAAGCCGTGGAATTTCACAGATAAGTTAGCACAGAGACCGCGAAGTTGTTAAACCGTACAAGAACTTTTTATGATCTCCAAGATTGTGAATAGGTGGAAATTCTATGAAATAGATTAAAAAGTAGTTGGTTTCTTTATTCTAGTTTTGGTTGGGTTAGAAAAATTATCGAGTAGTATGAAGTTTAAGTTTTTCTTAAAACTTAAATACCCTGAACTTTTGGAAAGATCCCTGAAGTTCTAGGAAGCTCCCCAAACTTATGGAAAAATCCTTTGAATGTTTCCTAAACTTTTCGAATGCTCAAAAAATCCAGTTTCCTTTTTATCTGGGATGTTTTTGAAAATCTGAAAAGTTCCCCGATCTTCGGGGAAGTTTCCTGAAATTCTTGGAAGATCGCAGGACTACTGAGAAATTTCCTTAAATGCTGAATCCCCTGAGCATCCGGGAGTTTTTTCGAGCTTCTGGAAAGTTCCCTGAATTTCTGGGTAATTTTTTAAATTTCTGGGACGTTCTCTGAACGTCTGAGATGTTTGCTGACCTTTTGGAAAGTTTCCTGATCTTTGTGAGCATTTCCTGAAATTCTGAGAAGTTTTTTGAATTCCTGAGAAACCCTTAACTTCAAGGAAGTTTCTTGAACTCCTACATGTTCGCTGAACTTTTTAGAAATTCTGTTCATGTCTAGCAAGTTTCATGAAATTCTGAGAAGTTCACTAAACTTCTAGGAAAATCGGCAAACTGTTGAAAAGCTTCATGAATTTCTTGACTGTTCTCTATTGGAAGTTCTCTGGCAAGTTCCTTGAATTTTTGGGAAGTTCCCTGAACATCTTGAGTAGTTCTATGAACATCTGAAAAAATACCCAAAATAATCTGATAAGTTTTCTAAACTTCTGGAAGCCCCCTGAATTTCTGGATAGTTACCTGAACTTCTGTGAAGAACCCTTTACTTTTGGAAACTTTCCTGAACTCGTGGTAAGACTTACCCCGTATATTTTCCGATGATTTTAGATTCCTGCATTTTTCCCGCATTTCCCGAGTCTGTGGCCACCCCGAATATGACGTCCGCTAATCTTCTACGTTTACACATTCTGTAACCAATCTTGACCTTCCTTGCACCCCCTTCCCCCCATTCAACCAAGGATATACGAAGCCATATTTGGATCGCCCCCAAAAATAGGAATATCCGAACAAGCAATTATGAATGACTTGTACTTAAACGTACACTTTTGGTTCTCTTTTACTGATGTCAAGGGAAATTTAATGTTTTTGACCCTTTCCAAATGTTAGTCTAGATGATTATTGATTTTTGCCAAATTTTCAATACATTCAATTCTTCATGACTGCTAAATTTTATTGGATTCTATAGGGGTGTTGAATAACATAACTAGACGAGTTTGCGTGATACACGGTAAAAATAGGACATGAAACATATGTTGTGAAAAAAACTGTTTTTTCCTTAAAAGTGTCCATCTTGCAATGTATGGCGAACTTTTAGACAATTATATTGCCTTTATTAAGAAAAAAAATCGTTCAATTATAAGATTTTTTGCAAATTGACTTTAAATTTGAAAATATTTTTTTTAGCGTGTAAGAATCGATTTAACAATTTTTCATAGGAGTAGACAATTTTCTAAAAGTCACATATACATCACTTTTTTGTAAGTCTGTTTCTTTTGGAGTTACGTTAATTAAAAAAAAATCGATCAGAAAACTTAAGCCCTTTTCAAATGATAGTCTACATAAATTTTGAAGAAACAAAGCATGCAAAGTTGCTTGACAAGACTGTCTCACACCCACAAAGTTTCATTGGATTCTGAGAGGGTGCTGCCAACCACTGGATGAGTTGGCGTGAAATTCGTCATTTACTGCAAATCATACCGCGATCAAAGGGCTGGAACTCGTATTTTGTGCGAGCATATGACTGCATTTATTTCCATTATTAGCGTTGACGAACTCTCACCGTGGATTGAGGGAAATGCTCCAACCGATCATCGATTAACTCTAGTATTGTACGTTTATGTTCGTACCTGCTGTGATAGGCTTGGTTTTAATTATATGCTTTACTCAGGCAATTCAATTTGGGAGCAGAAATCAAACTGCTTCCTAAATAATCGAGATTCTATTTCAGCTGTTATCCACACAATCGATTTTGATAGTATGGGGATTCATACTAGCAGAAGAGTATGTTTCATTGCGAAAACATTCCGATGCATAACACTCTCAAGGATGGGTATCCATTTTTCTTTGTTGTTCCCATAATGTTTAGAATATTCGGAATTGGTTCACAATTCATATTGTACAAGCCAGCCGACAAACCGACGCGATTGCCCATCTCGACAGCCAAGAAAGAAACCTGCAGAAATATTCTGCTTTTCTACACTGCCTCACATAATATGATTTTGATTTGATACACATCTCATTGCTTGTTTACATTTTTCCTGGTAGTAAACGTTCTGAACGCCGATGTGATATTATTGCACACACACTGCTGCATCATCTAATAAAACGAGTGCGAGCAGGATAGGTACACATATGCATCCCTTGGCGATCCTTTTTCGTAGAAAAATCCCAGATAGCGATCCCTTTTCGTAGAATTCGACGTTATTTATGTTAGCATAAATTGGATATCAAGCGGCATTGTATTTGTCTACAGTTCATTTGACAGCATTGGGCTAGAATGCCTTTTCATTTTGCTTCCTTTTTAGATCCTTGAATAATCTTTCCATCATTGGGTGCAAAAAAAACTGCCAGCCCCGTCATGTTAACACTTCTTTTAATCAGCATCTTTTGTTTAGCGGTAATTTTGATTTCTGCGATCTGAGTTCCAATCCAAAATAAATTTTCTTTTACACAGATACCTTCTTGTATTAGGATTTTCCCGTTCCTTCATACTGTTCGCCAACTAGACTAGACGAATGATACACATCCGGCTAAACACCTCTGCCTACGTCTTCCTTCGTAGCCTCCGTTCAGCAGGCTCTTGTGCAGATAGGTGCAAATTCTTCCCTTCGTGTGCCGTCACATTCATTGCCCGGAATCACGTTTCAGTTATTCAATGTCTTAGAAAAAAAAACATTCCCTAAAAACGACGAGGATCGCATTTTCGAAACTGTTAGGTCACTTTAAAATGTCAGTCCAGATGTTTTCCATATGCGGCCGCCATCATTCCACCCACACATACTCACGCACACTAGCTTAGAACAGTAAAACTCATGACTTACGAGCATAACGCGAAACTCAGTACCAAGTCAAGAGCAAAACAACAAAAAGAAGCTGAAACAAAAACTGCTGAAATTGCCCATTTTTCCAATCATTCGGACACGGGCTTGCACAACTAAAACTACTAATTGCACACAGGAAAATTGAGCACAACATGAAAGCTTACCGTGATCTCAACGTTACACCTATATTTCTTCCAGGTTATTTTTCTGTACAACTAGACCAGCACAGCAGAACGCGAAAATTTCAGGACCACACACGTCTACAAACTTCGCTGCTGACTGACTCTTCTGGACTCGTCACGAAACAACGATGCATGCAAGGCTTATTTGAGAATGTTTTCCATCTGCTAAGCTTTTTCGATAAAAATGCTCTCTGACAAACGCACTTCTGTCGAATGAGAAGTACTAAAACTAAGCTTTTACAGTGAAGCCATACGATATAGGACTGTTTAACGACAAAAGTCTATCAATGCCTGCATAACTTTTCAAAATGACGTATCTAACATTTGATAGGAATTGAGAAAAATGAGGTTAATGTTCCAGATGCTTTCATTACATCCTATTTAACTGAATTTCAAGTTTTATTCGATTTATTGCTTCCATCATGCTTGAATATAATTAAAAGTAGTGAAAATCCAAGTTTTCATGCACTTTCGCTCTTTTTTTAGAAAATTAACCCATACACCGATTTGTCTCCACACCATAAACATACACCATGTTAGATATGTTAGTGTGACATCTTGATTGAAACATACACCGGTTGGATACCTCGGTATTTCAGAACGTTTAGCATTTGCGTCACGTCAGATACACCGGTAATAGTTTTGAAGCGCAGATATGAAATTTGGCGCACATAACGGAATAATTTTGATGATAGTATTAGGCAATTGCTACTACATTAAGCATGTTACTAATGATAGGATATAATGCAAATCTTGATTTGTTTACATTTGCGACTTCTGAAAAGTTGTGCTTGAATTGACGAATACAGGTTGAAAAAAAGACAGTGGTGATAAGGATGTCAAATCTCCTATGTTGAAGCACTGCTCAGGCAAACCAACGCAAGAATTTCATGCGGTCTCAACTTTATGAACGATGCTTAGGAATCTTCACAAGGCTGACTTATAGGATGGATTTGTATTACATGATGTTGTTCTTGTATGCCGTTAAGCTTTCCTGATTACAAGTGTAGATGCTGGGCAAGTCACTGGACCCATAACCTCTACGTTCAAGGATCGAATCCAGGTTGCTTCATATTGTTATATTTTCAACATCATTATTCTCTATCATTATTTTCTAAGATGAATGCAATCTCACGATTATCGATAAGTTCATTTCTACTTGAGTGTATAGGGATCGAACATTTTAAAATGCTTTTAAAAAATGCAAATGAAATTCTAATTAAAACGGTTTGTTGTATGATGGAAGGAAAATCTAAAACTAGTCAAAAAATACATTTTCCCCCAAATAAAAATAACATAAAAATAATGCCCCTATTTTGCAGCTTTGGAATTTCCTCCATCATACAACTAAAGAGACTGGAATAAACAAAGAAGCGCCATGTTCTGATTGGAGTTCCAATTTATCTGTCAGTGTCATTCAGCAAACTTGATTTGAAAATTGAGGGAAGTATTGTTATGGGCATCGAATGGCGTAGTCAGTTATGAATGAAAGTATTAACAGAAAGTTTTATTTAGTTCTTCATGTGACCTGACATACTTGACATACTTTATATTTATGAACAAATATTTTCTACGTACCAATGTTAATTCAACGGTTCTTACAGGGCCATAGATTTGCTATCAAATTTATTTTTTCGACATGTTTTCGCTACTAAGGTTTTAACCTAAATAGAGCAAATTTTCTGATCAATTTATTCTTGATACCGTGACAGTTCAGGAAATAGTGCGTTTGAACTGTACTCAAAAACACTACAATATTTTCGAACTGATTATTCTCGCAAGTAATCTGATGTTTTCAGGTGAACTCTAACAATTGCTTCTAGGCTTACGAAAAAATTAAACGTGTCTTCGTTGGCATATACTAAAGCATGTCCAGTAAAACGGCTGATTTGAAATACATTTACTCACGCATTTATCACAAACCGACGCTGTTTTAGCTACCTTATGAATCATTAATCCAGAAATATGGTACAGCTCATTCCGTTCCGATTAATGAAATGATTGTATTTCTATTGGAGAAGTAGATAAAGGCGATGATACAGCAATTCGTATGGACACATTTTCCTTTTCAGATTCCTTCTGCTGCGCCAGCTGTCGGACATTGCTTGGAAAGTTGATTAACCACTCGCTATTGTCGTTTTCGTATAATGACCTACACACAAAGAATTATGATTGTTAGAACTAAAAAAACCATTGTTAAAATTGAAAAGTTGCGTTGGTTCTTTTTCGTAGAAAGCGGTTCGCTTTCACAACAAGAACGTTCAAACTGTAAAATGAAAATTTTCCTGCTTGGTACAGTTGAAAGTTGAAACTTTCAAAACGAATTGTAGAACTGTCAAGTCGAAAACGTGGCATCGTTGAAAATGAAAGCAAATTATTTTGATTTCAAAATGAACTTTCAACCAGAAAGTGGCGGGAAATTCAAATAAAAGTAAGCTGTTTAGATTGAAATAAAAATAGTTTTAACAATAATGTCGGTTTTTCAGATGAATCATTATAAATTTTAATAAGACAACTAATTGTTTGGAAATAATTTTATTTTAAATAAAAGTTGGATATAATTGATAGAACATTATTTTTGTCATTTTCTAAACGAATTTTTCTTGTTACTGGTTCACAACGGATTTCTAATTTTAGCATAATCCTCACTCAAAAGCTGCATTCGGAATATATTAATCATCCGTGATCTAACCTAATCCCTACCCTAGTATAATCATCATGAACCATCAAATTTACAATGTTGGAGTAGTCTTTGCCGCTGGCCGTCAGGATAAGCATTTCTAAACACATAATAAACAAAATTAACAAACTAATTCCATACGACGGTTCTCACCATTTCCATGAAAAAATCAGACTTGAAAGAAGTCACTGACGCCGGCGGTTTCCAGTTCGCACATCGACGGCGTCTTCGTTTCTGTTTCGAGGAGGAGGAGTATCGGACCCGGTGTTCTCCGTCGTTGTCGTCGGGGTCGCCTCGTGCACACCAAGGAATCGGACTTCGAGAACGAATCTTTGGACGATAGACCGGTCGTCGACGGGGTTTACTCGGACGGATTTCTAGTTCGGATCCGATTCGCTGCGGTGAGAGATTCTTAATTGGCAGAAAGTCGACTGTTGCTTTTGTTCGTTGGGGTGTTATGCTGCTTCATGGTTAGGTTGTCCAGCGAGCTGGTGCTATCGGTAGAAAGAGCACTCTGTCAGAGCGTACTGCTACAAGGCTAATACTTCGAATGTAATCTCCACATAAAATACACCAACGAGTCTCACCTAAAAATCCTCGACAAATCGCTACACTGATAAAACGTAACACAAAACAATAGCCGTGAACAGCTTAAACGTTTTCTCGGACGAATGAAAAAAATAGGCCGACTTTGACAGCTAAACCCGATTCTTTTTTTTATCAAACAGCGACGGCGTGCTTTTTGTGTTGGTGGATTTGACAGTTCTACAATTTTCATGGCAAAAGAAACCACTTTTAAATTTACACACTGAACCGAAAAAATATACTTTCAAATCAAACGAAAAACTTTTGTTGTAAATAATTTTACTCTTAATTTAAAGAAAAATGAACACTTTTCAGAAGTAAAGTACAAAACTTTTAATAAAACAATATATATATTTTGTGTGTAGGTACATCAGTTAAATATTGGGAAATACAAATGGATTTCAGAAGATTCCTAAGCCAGGTTTTTGTCTTATCCGTATTTGCGAAAACAGGATTTCAACACATTCTTGTGTGAAGCGACCTGTTAATAAAAATGTGTAATTTTTATTCATTCAAAAAAAAATCCTGTAGTTTTAGCACAGAATTTGTTGCTAAGATAATGGACGACTGCCATGGTTAATTTTTTTTGTGTAGCCTACTTCTATCGAATGTTCATTTGTTTGCAAAAAATCAGGGAATGTCTACATTTGATTGTAAACTTCAGGTTGGACTGAAAGATAGAAATAGTTAATAGAAGTGAAACTGGCACTATATAATGGTACTTACTTTTACTCAATGCCATCTTTAACGACCTACTCGATGACAGACTAAACCATTTAGAAAGACACTCTACAAAATACGCAGTGGAAAGAACTTCAGGTCTGTTAGCTATCTGACTATAAAAACGTAGGGCTGCAGATACATCCGTATTCACGAACTTATATGAATTGATAACCTTCATTGCATCGAATTTATTCTTTCGGTTGAAGTCTACATCGTCGGGTTTCAGTTTTGATGCCACTTTAAGGAGATTATTTTTCTCAAAATTTACAAGCTCCACTATGTGATGTATGCTTACTTCTGAGGCGCACAAACTGTTTGCTGCAACTACTTTTGGAGGCAAAAATAAAACTTCCTTATTAATCCAACCTTACACTGCTGATTTGAGCACATGCACTACGTCCAGCGTGACTTCCAATGTTCTCTCAGAATCTACGGGATGTGCAATAGAAGTGCTGCATAATAGATCGACCTAGTGGAATTTGAATCCAATATCATTCCATAATGCCTGGGGCACAATCAGACATTATAAAGTGCACTTTGCATCCTACACCCTCCACATGGAAAATCAACTCCCACAATATGTATTTAAGGATTGTCTCTGTTGCACTATTACCTGCGAAATGAAACACAACAAGCTGCTTCCATCTTTTTAGAGCATGACTCACTAAAACGCTTTGGTCTTCAGTAGTTACATTTCCATAGAACTTTCCAGATGGGATGCAATACGATCGAGCCTTCTTGATGGATATCTCCATCACAGTCCAAGTCAGCATCTTTCATCGTGTTGACTTTCAGTTTTAGTACCTCCAGAACACTGTACAATATCCCACAGGACTGAAGCGGCTGTCATCCACGAACAACAATCGTGAAGCCGAAAATTTGGTGCTGCGTGTGGTGCTAATTTGACAGCTCGGTTTTCTTGAAGGCTATAGGCAGCAAACACAAAATACGCGGTGGAAGTTGGCATAGCTTTCGTTAATTTGATTCGACAGTAAAGTCTTCCGTGTTGTACTTAGTGCAGTGATTATCATAACGATAATGTTTTTTCATTGTTTATCAGCCAGGTATAACAATGTTTTATCTACATTACTGATACTAGTAGGTTGATAGTAGAAAAAATATAAGGATTTATAATCCACTGTGAACCGAGCTTAAAATGTTCAAATCGTCGCTAGCGCCACACCAAAAGTAGCAGGCTTCAAGAACTAACGTCTGCTTCAGTCCTCTGCAATATCCCACTTTCGAAGCTTATATCTTGCATCTTTCTTTGTAACGTTCGTTCCAATGGAATAGGGTACTTTTGACGCTCGTGCTTGTATCCTTTCTTACCGCATTTAAATTTTGTTTTAAGGCTCTCCGTGATAGTTGTATCATAGACTATCTCTAAGACAAGTAGTTCCCGAACAAATACGATTTTTTTTTGGCTCAGTCAGTACTAGCACATCGGTCCCAAGCTCGGTCCCAAGCTTAATAATGTGCCCCTCACACAAACACACTCTCAAAAATTCTGTCAAAATAACACAGCAAATCAAAACAAAGGCGCAAATATGTATAACAAGGTTCTGGTTTCAAGGTGTACTTTGGACAAAGGGGTTCTACAACAGTGAACCAATTTCAAATCGCTAGTTTGTTGGTTGTATTACTCCATTCTTTAGGTCGCTGCTTGTTTGGTCTCATGGTGTTTGTTTTGTTTTTCGATGGCGATTTCTTGGGATTTCAACTTCTATTCCAGGAATCTGCATTTGCTCTTAAGTTCAAGTATTCGCCTAAAATAAATAATTAAGGTCAGGTTATGAAAAGAGATGAACAACAACTTTTTTAGCTTAGTTTTCAAACACTGTTTTCGTTTGTGCACAAATCCGTTCATGTTCTAAAACATTCGAGTGACGTACTTCGACGGGAATCCTCGGAGTCAGATGACGGTTATTATGATCCAGTTGCCACCATGCCAGACGCACTTTCTGAAAACGCTGATGCCATACACTTGGGTTCCGGGTTCTTATTTAGCATGACTTCACTATCAGATCTCGAGGGCAGAATTTGATGCTCTGATGATGTGGCGGATACATTTAGTTGGAACGTGGAATTCGATTGAATCGTGATACTCTCGCAAGCGTGAGCCTCCTGCTATGCCCTGGCAAAGTTGGAAAATTATCAGTCTGTGCGACGAATGGGTATACTGGCAATGCTCCTCTACACTGGAGAATTTTTCCCTTCGTCAAGGTGAAATAAATGTCGTCTGGGCCAGGGTCTGGGCCGAAGTGGAACTGAAAAAAAACTTGAAAACTTGAAAACTGAAAAGAACTTTAAAAATAATTCACTAAATCTCGAGTACTTTTTCAAACAGACGTATCTGATTTTGTAAACAAAGAGGGGAAGTAAGATTCAAACGTTAAATTCTTGAAACCCTTGGCACTTTCATGCAAACTAGGGCCACCAACACAAGGAATAACATTTCCCCAACATGATGGTGATGCTACTTTCCGTGAGGGTTCTGAGAGTTTTTAGAAATTTTTGTTTGAATCTTAAGAGTCACCCACAATTGATACGTTGCGGATGCGTTTGCGTGAATTTGACAGTTTTCCCATAGGTTTTCTGTCAAATTTACGTCAACGCAACCGCAACGTATCAATTGTGGGTGACTCTTTACTTCCCCTCTTTGTTTACAAAATCAGATACGTCTGTTTGAAAAAGTACTCGAGAAATGTTGTTTAATTGAGTTGATGAATGAATCTTCTTACACTGCATAGCCTGCAGCTATCGGTGAGACAAAAATCAGACGGAGCCACAACATTTAAGCCATGCTTTTTTTTGTGTTTATTGGACCGGGAAATGATAAAACGCAATGGCGTGGTTTTGTTGCAGCAATACTTTGCCAAACACTTCATGGTTGTGTAACTTTAATTATAGAAGTTATCGAAAGAACAACACTTTATATAAAACCAACAACAACAAATGGTTCAAACGCAATAGATCATTGCACGATGGCATCATCAATGCATTTTTGACAGTTCAGGTAGCTTACGTATACTAACAATATTTTCAAAAGATCGGTTTGAGATTTTGAGCTCTAAATTTATTACGATTGAAGTAAAATTGCAGGAAAACAGACACCAGTGCTTATTTTTACATCATTTCCTGAATCTAATCGTACATAATTCTGAAAAAGCCAATGAAAATTTTCGATTGAGCTATTCAAATTCTAACACCTTGTACATATATTTATAAGCTTATAAGCTTATAAGCTCCCTAAACTGTCAAAAAAAATGAGGTCAATACATTCGGTGCAATGATCTATGAAAACAAAAGTATCGTGTAACGTGGTTGCTAGATGATTTATTTTCATACGGATCAGATTGCGTCTCTTTGTATATTCCAGTCTCTTATAAGGTTAGTCCGCATATCTCTAAGATGAGTGA
>JASCZW010016841.1:0-17989 GCA_034211315.2 Aedes japonicus | reverse complement strand
TGATTAGTTCGATTCTGATTTTGGTAGAAAGAATCTCCGGACAGAGGAGAAAAACCGTCCCGCTGCTTTTTTCCCGGCATCGAACAGCGCTCCGAACTAGGACAGAGCCGAAAGCAAACTGCAATCACCCTCCAGTGGCCAGGACTACCTTGGCTCTACTGAACGAGTTAGTTTTCCTTCAGTTGTCGCGCGTCGTTCGTCGAGTGAATTATAAAGTTGTTAGTCGATGATGGAAAAAGTTTCGAGCTCGAGCGTTTGCGGATGAAATGACTTAATTAGTATCGCGAGGAGGAGGAAAAAATCCCCCGCGGAAGGATTACCCGGCTGCATTGAAGTTTTTTCAAACAAGATGAATTTTTGATAGAATTCGAATTAAGCTCCGTCGTCGGACGGCGGTAATTAAATTAATACTGAATTAAAATTGACCTAAATTGGCTTACAACGGACGCCAGACGGATGATCGAGCCACGCCGAGAACGAAAGTCCGACAATATACAGCAACATAAAAATGCTTTCTGCTAATTTGATGGCTAAATTAAATATCTCTCAGTGGGAAGGTAGACGCGACGGAAGCTGGAAGGAAAAATTGCAATATGATATTCGTTTCGCCAGCCCGTGGTCTCGGAATGTGGCATCGCGGGAAAGAGAGTAGAAGCAAGTGCATTTAGTAATTAAATTTTCCCTTCACTTGCCGTCTGTTAAATGGGCAGAGAGAGAGAGAGAGAGAAAGACAGGGAAAAGGAGTTTTATTCGTTTCTCATAAAGTAAAACCATCAAGTTCTGTAGGTACCTAACGAAAGGCGTTGCGTCCAAGTCCTGTTGGGATGGTTTGTCTGCGAGATGATGATCCTTCATCTGCTTGAGTGGTTTCAAGTTCAAATAGCAGCTACGGCATCGTTTTATTTTGCGAAATAAAAGATGAAATGATGAATACTTACGCATTGGTTTTGAAGAAAAATTAGTACAATGTTTGAAAAGGCACGAAATGGCTAACCGAACTAGATCTGTGCGCCGCCACCGCCACTATTTTCGACCGGCGCGCCGCAGCAGTTTTTTAGCCCATCAGAAACCTACCTTTATAACTGATGACAAATTATGACATTTTGATGAGATGTGCCATCTAGAGGGTGTCCGTGTGAAATAATAAAATAATGAAATGTCCGCCTTTAATGTCGAGAAAATTTCCATCAAAAGTGTACATATTGATACCACAAATAATGGTAATCGACCCAGCGATGTGTAAAAATAAAATTGGTGCGCCAAAATATGTCAAAAATGGTTCTACACATCATCTAGCTCTCCTGACAAAGTATTTTGCATTGTATATGTCTAATCGAAGCAAAACAATAACTCAAAACTCGATTGTCCTGAAATTAAAAATGGTTGATAGGTAGCCTTACTCTCTCGGAAATTTTGTCCAAGCATTTTGTTTTCATATAACTTAAAAGAGCTGAGATTGATCTGATTTTGACACGGAAAATCAAAAATCCAGCCACATTTAAAATGCACTGGAATTAAAATCGAGCGAAAACCTATTCCATATTATGAGGCTACCAAGAATTGAGAAATAAACTTAATATTGTAGTGAATACGGGCGAATAAAAAACAATTACCTATCTATGCTTAAGTAATGTATTAAATATGGTTGGGCAAAGCTAACCTTAAAACTTTCATATTTTCTTTATATTTGACGAATCGGTAAACTTGTTTAATGTTATTTCATAATTTTGTCAATAAAAAAAAATAATGTCCATTCAGATAACGAGCTATATTACTTTATATAGACTAGATTCATAGAAATTTTTCGTACATCTAGTTTTCACTGGAAAGAATGCATCTGACGGCTCAATATCAAGATCTCGCTATATCAAGTGATATAGCTCGTAATCTGAACACTTGTTGTCTAAAACAAATGTATAAATAAAGGGTGTTTTTCAATATAATATATCGACAACGATTCTTAACAAGAGGCCTAACTGACAAACGTAAACAATGACTTCTTCAGTAAAATTCTCATCGCACAAAGGCTACCCATGTAAGCCTTCAATTCTTTTAGATAGGTGAACTCTTCTTCTTCGAAATGACCGTGTTGGATTGATTAGGCGAGTTTTCAATGACAAGAAACTCGCGGAAAATGCCATTGTTTACGTTTTTCAGTTAGGCCCTAATGAAAAATCTATGTCGATATGTCGACACTAATATAACCGAAAGACTGATATGGACAAAACATTTGTCGAATAAAACCATTGTCAGGAAAACATTGTTTTTATTTGAACATGACAAATCCCGAATCAAATAATTTTGCTAACCACTGAATTAACCGGTAATTCAGTAAACGGAGGATACGTGATAGTTCGGTTTATTTCAGTGCTTAATTTGGACTTTTTTTATATTTGATTTTTCTTTGGATCCCTAAGCTCGTGAATATATGATTTCTATAGCAAAAGGGGGTTTTAATTTAAAAAAAACTTGCTTTTTTCCATCTGTACCGATGATGGGTGTTCTTCCTAGCACAAAAATATTTTTTATGAATCTCAACTATTTTTTTATCGATTTAATCATTTTTATTTTCGCAAACCAGCATGCAGTTTCACAAAGTGACATTTACTTTCAGTAACAGGGGCTCCCGGCAATTAATTTTCAGTAACGGCGGCTCCCATTATGACATAAATGTCGACTTATGTGATGATGATGATGATGATGATGTGAACTACCATCTAATGTAGCAAGGCAGCTGCCTATAGTACTGGACTGTTTTAATTAAACGATTGGATCAAGGTTGTTCTGTGGTAAATGTTTCATCATGTTTCTGTATGAAGGGCCAAAAACGTATTGTGGGTCCGAAAGCAGATACACTTACACGCAACCCAAAGCTACAGGGGCTTAGAGAGAATCTCCCTCGAGAAACAAGTTCGCAGAAACCACACCAAAACCGAGCCCTTGCCAATTAAAAAGTCCCATTAGATGGGGAGTAGAGCCCACCCTTTATTCGCGAAATGTTAACAACAGGAAGTTGGCAGTCCCACTCTTCCTATCCAAATCGCTTCAATCGGGTACTCTGATGGTCCCTCCCCTGTTCCCAACATATGGTGTCACATAATTATGTGAAAAATCCAGAGAAATTATTATGATTTTTTTACCTTGATATTAAATTCATCTTACCTTGAAGCTTGTGTAAGTTTGTTAAAGTATAATTGGTTAGGGTTCCTCGTTCCTCACTTACTGCTGGAACTGTCCTTTGATGTAGCGTCAATATTATCGTCTCGGTGTTTCTGCTTTTGAATTGGCGTCCTGCAGTAAAACTATTACAGCACATGCGAACTCTGTGTGTGGAAATACAAACTAGTGAACTGATGATTATTCTCAAATTGGTTAGGATTCTCTATATAGTTTCATCATCTTGCAAACTGTAACATTGAGATACAGAGCTTAGAATAATTTCCAGAGAATAAAATGACATCCACAGGAAGGAATTAAAATTTGGTTCTAGCACAATATATTGTTTTCGAAGATTTTGTAAACATTCTCCCCAAAATGGTCGTTAAAAATATCACCTGTATATATGTGGGGTTATGTTTTTGTTTAGCTTCAGCTGATAACCAGGAGGAAGTCCAAACCAGCATCCTCCTAGTGGAAATACTGGATTACGTAGCGGATTCAGTTTGACCCATCCCATATAGCAGCTGCGTTTTTGATACCGGGGTGAAATTTGTAAAAATTTACGCTTTAAATTGCATATCATTCTCTACAATAGTTACCATTACGATGCAAAAACTGTTTTCCAGCTCATTTTTTTCTCTCATATGCTTTTTTTCGTGACAAATAGTAATTTCACAGAACAATGTTTACGAAACCTATCGCCTTTTGACATTAATTATGATTTGATCATCACATGCACATGGGCGCTGCCCTAGGTGTCGTTAGAACGTGCGAAGACTCCAATGGCTTTATTCGTAGCGCTCTCCAGCCATAGAATAGGCGGAGAACAGGAGAAGGAGAGAAGCATTGGTAACTGGTAACTATAGCGCATGTATGAGATTTTTCATGGTGATATTCTCACAACGACCGGTTAGAATGGTTCGACGGATGCATATGATAGATCGTTTCGATAAGTTTCCACTCGTTTGCCCAATTCCATCATATTTGGTTGTGAAAGACAAGAAACCATTTACCACGTGCTACATTTAGGAATATCAGGAGAATGATGATCTCCATCGCATCTTCAAGTGGTCACTACAAGCTGTCCATTTGGTTTATGGCTCTTTTGAACGTTTGTGTATGGCCACTGTTCATGAAATCTGCCGCGCAACTCGGCTAAGGACGCGCCCGTGAAAACGTATTGGCCTTGAACGCCAGACACACTACAGCGCCATTTAAAACAAAGTAATTGCAAGTTAGAGAAAATCTTTTGGAGAAAACAAACCATCGTTCCTCTGCATGTGCTAGAAAGAGAAAGGTGATTATACGTCAAAAAGCCTAATACCCCTATCTGAACCGAAATAAATGTCAACTTATGTAACTGCTGAGAAATCAATGGTTAGTTCGTAGGTTTAGGTGGTCTGTTTTTGTAGCGTGTTTCATGGTGAAACAGGATGGTGTTCTCTTGCATTCAAAATGTCTTCATAATATTTGAAATTGCTTTTTCAATAGTTACGCTTGTCAGAATTGAAAAAAAATTAAATGCCGGCATACCATTATATATACAATGGAACCATGTTATAATCCACAAACCCTATAATACCCTATATGGATTCTTTTATAGTTTATTTATTACGATTTTGATACTCAAAATTTCTTAATTTTTTTTAAACTTAATTTTTTTAGATATTCATTTATTTTTATTCTCAGATTTTTAGAAAAGGAAATGACGGATTTGGCGGGTTTTCTTCTAGAATTGTTAGAATATATTTAAAACCGATTGCACTCATATGATTGTTGTGGCCGAGCTATGAAACCCCAGAATTTTAAGATGATGAAATTTGAGGATCTGAATATTTTAAGATTTTAAGATTTAAAGATTTTTAAATTTTTAGATTTTTAGATTTTTAGATTTTTAATATATAGGTTTATAGATTTTTTGATTTGAACATATTAAGATAAATAGATTTTAGAAATTTCAGAATTTAAAATTTTTAGATTTTAAGATTATTAGATTTTTACTTTTTAAGATTTTAAGATTTTCAGATTTTCAGATTTAAAGATTTTTAGATTTTCAGTTATTGACATTTTAAGATATAAAGATTTAAAAAAATTTCAGATGTTTGGATATTCAGTTTTTTTTTATTTTAACATGTTTAACTTTTTAGATTTTAAGATTTTTTAAATTCATGGAGATATTTGAAAATTTTGAATTAAAAAAATTCATAGATTTTAAGATATTTAGATTATAGGTTCTGAGATTTTTAAATTTAAAGATTCTAAGATTTTTAGATTTTAAGATTTCTAAAAATAAGATGTTTGGATTTTTAGGATAATTGGACATTTCAGATTTTTAGATTCTAAGATTTTTAGATTTTTAGATCTTTAGATTTTCAGATGTTTACAGATTTAGATATTTTAATTTTAAAATTTATGGATTTTTAACAACTAAGATTTGTTTAGATTTTTTATTTATAAATTTTTAAGCTCTCAAAAATTTCAATCTTGAGATTTTTTAGATTTGAGATTTTAAGATTTTTAATTTCTTGATTTTAAGATTTTTCAAAATTTGAGATATTAAGAATTTTAGATTTTTAAATTTTTAGATATTTAGATTTCTAGATTTTTAGATTTTAAGATTTTTAAATTTTCATGTTTTTATATTCTTAGATTTTACGATATGAAGATTTTTAAATAAATAGATTTCTAGATTTTGGATGTTAGATTTTTAGATATTTAGGTTTTTAGATTTTTAGATTTTTAGATTTTTAATTTTTTAGATTATTAGATTTATATATTTTGAGATATTTAGATTTTCAGATATTGAGATATATGCATAAAGATTTTAAGATATTTGGATATTCAGATATTTAGATTTACAAAAATTTAAATTTTTTAATTCATAGGTTTTTAAAAATTTAGATTAAGATTAAGATTTTAAGATATTTAGATTTTAAGATTTTTTAATATAAGATATAAGGATTTTTAAGATTTGAAGGTTATAATGATATTCTAAACATTGAAAATTTTAGATATTTAGATATTAAGATTTTGAGATTTTAGGATTTTAAGATTTTAAGATTTTTTGATTTTAAGATTTTTTGATTTTAAGATTTCTAGATTTTCAGATATTAAAATACAAAGATATTAAGATATTAATATTTTTATATTTAAGGATATTTAGATTTTTAGATTTTAGTGTCTTTAGATTATCAGATTTTTATATATTTAGATTTTGAGATTTTTAGATATTTAGATTTGTTGATTTTGAATTTTAAGATTTTTCGATATTTAGATTTTAAGATTTTAGGATTTCAGAATTTTAAGATGTTTAGATTCTTAAATTTTAAAACATAAATTTTAGATTTTAGATATTTCCATTTTAAGATTTTAAGACTTTAAAATTTTTTAAAAATTTTAGAGATTTAGATTTTTAAATTTTAAGATATTTAGATTTATAGATTTTTAGATTTTTAAATTTTTTAGATTTAAAAATTTAAAAATTTTAGATGTTCAGATTTTAAGGTTTTAAATTTAAAGATTTCTTCAATTTTTAGATTTTTAGATTATCAACATCAAAAAATCTAAAAATCTAAAAACCTTTAAATCTAAAAATTCTTAAATTTTAAGAATCTAAAATTCTAAAAATTTAGAGAATCTAAAAGTTTTAATATCTCTAAATCTTAAAATCTAGAAATTTTGATATCTATAAAACCTAAAAATCTAAAAATCTTATAAACTTGAAATCTTAAAATCTAGATATCTAAAAATCTAAAAATTTGTATATCTACATTCTTAAAATCTAAAAATCAAAAAATCTAATATATGTTAAAATCTTAGAATATCAATTTCTAAGATATTTACATTTTTAGATTTTAGATTTTAAGAATATGGGTATATAAATTTTTAGATTACTAGATATCTAGATTTTAAGACTTTAAGTTGTATAGATTTTTTGGGTTATAAGATTTTTGAATTTTGAGAGTTTAAGATATTAAGATTTCTAGATTTCAAGATTTTTTCAGAATTTTAGAATTTTTAGATTCTATAAATTATTATTATTTTAGAATTTTAGATTTTTAAAATTTTGAATTTTAGATTTTTAAATTCTAGATTTTAAGGTTTTTAGATTTGTAGGTTTTTAAATATTTAGATCTTTAGATTTTTAGAATTTTTAGATATTAAATGTTTTAGACATTAAGATTTTCAGATTTTTAAATTAATAAATTAATGAACAATATGAAAATTTATCTTTTTTTTATGGTTTTTAGTATAAAAGAATTTTAGATTCAGAAATTTACAGCTATTTGGATATTCAGATTTTTAGATATTTAGATTTAAAGATTTTTAGATGTTTATATTTTAAGATTTTTAGATAGATTCTAAAATTCATAGATTTTTAAAAACTAAGATTTTTAAAAATTTAGATTTTAAAGTTTAATGATTTTTTAATTTTAAAATTTTTAGATTTTTATGATTTTTTAAACTTTCAGCTTTTTAGATTTTTAGATTTAAGGATATGGATGTTTTTAAATTTTAAGATTTTCAAATAAGAGTTTTGAGATGTTCAGATTTTGAGATAATTGGATATTTAGATTTTAAGATAATTAGTTTTTTCGATTTTACGATCTTTACACTTTTAAATTTTTAGATTTTAGAAACTAACAGTTAAAGTTGTTTTAATTCGTAGATTTAAAAAAATAGAGAAATTAAGATTTTGGGATTTTTAGGTTTCAGATTTTCAAATATAAGATTTTTAGGTTTTTAGATTTTTAGATTTCTAGATTTTCAGTTTAAAAGATCTTTAGATTTCAAAATATATAGATTATTAGATTTTTACATATTTGTATATTCAGATTTTTAGATTTTTCGTTTTAAAATTTTAAACATTAGATTTTTAGATTTTAAGATTTTTAAATTTTCATATTTACAAAAACAAACAATAGAAATTATTTTCATATATTTAGATATTTAGATTTTTAGATATGAAGATTTCTAAATTAATAGATTTCTAGACTTCAGATGTTAGATAATTAGATATTTGATTTTAAGATATAAAGATTTTAAGATTTTTTGATTTCCAGATTTTTAAATTTTTAGATTCTAAAGATTTTGAGATTTTCAGATATTTAGATATTTATAGATTTTTAGATATTTGGATATTCAGATATATAGATTTTCAAATTATCAGATTATTAGATGTTTACATTTTTAGATCCTTAGTTCTTTTAATTCATAGATTTTTAAATTTTTAGATTTTGAAATTAAAAAATTTTCAAACTATTAGATTTTTTAATTCAAGGTTTTTAAAAATTTAGAGTTTTAAGATTTTTAGATATTTAGATTTTAAAAATTGGATTTTAGGATTTTTAGATTTTAAAATATTTTGATTTTTGGATTTTTAGATTTTTAAAAATAAATTTTTTTTAATTAAATTTAAAAATATTAAAATTTTCAGATTTTTGGATTTTAAGATATTTGATTTTTAGATATTTAGATTTTTAGATATATAGATTTTTAGATTTAAGATATTAAGATTTTAAGTTTTTAAGATTTTGAGATTTCTAGATATTTAAATTTTTAGATTTTTAGATTTTTAGATTTTTAGATTTTTAGATTTTTAGATTTTTATATTTTTATATTTCTGAGAATTTCTAGAATTTTTGAATCTTAAAATTATTAAATTTTTAGACATTTAGATTTTGTAAACAAATCTCTTAGCTTAGCTTAGCTTAGCTTAGGACAAAGAATCCCTACTGAGCCCTTGCGGCACATCAAGCCGACCAGTTCAGCGCAAGGGTGTCCCACTTAGGGCCTGTGCAGAAACCACGAAGACTCAATTTGACAATCTCAAACCCACCCCACGGACCCACGTTAATTTTTCTCCATACAATTTTATGAATTTTTGTATGGAGCGTAGACTTTAATCAAACTCCCCTCCCCCCACAAAAGTGAATAGCCCCTTACATATCAATATGAAGAAAAATTAAAGACAGGCAAATTTTACCGATTGGCCGAATTTTAGATCCATAGACCCACATTAGAGCACTTTCCCATATTTGCATAATAATGACAATTTTATTCTTTTTGGTAACTATTTATATACGCTTCTGAAACTTGTTAAGTTTATTAATAAAGACACAGGGAGAATTCCCCTTCGACTTGTGATAAACAAATTCTATTATGTTAAGTCTCATATATTTGTACACACACAGTTCGACGTCAATTCATCGACCTTAGTGATATATAACTTTGGATATCCGGGCTTTCTATCAAAATATTAGACTTGGAGTGATCCCTTAGTCTTAACATTGCACGTGAACGTCAAACAGATAAAAGGGATAAGCATGAAGAAATGTTAAAGGGGATAATTTATGCCCGCGCCGATCCCACGCGCCGCCGCCGCCGATTCAAAATAGATCGGCGCACGGGTCCTAAACCAAACTCCCAGAAAAGAAGAACACTAACATTTAAAATCCATAGGAGTTAATTCGAAGGTTTCGAGCTACCTGCGACTAAAAGCGAGCCTAGACTCACCAGACTGTGCGGCTGTTCAAAAGCAACCAAAAACCGCCACAATGGGAGCCATCCCAAACAATAGAAACGAGCATCGGCAAGAGATAGAAGAATAGAAAACTTCATCACTCAACCCTCATTGAAATAAATAAATTTTTATTCGGACTATAACAATAACATTAGCATACGCCCAGCGCGTCTTCAGCGGGCGCAATGCAGTGCGAAGTCGCGAACAGTAGCCGCCGAGAAGAAAAGCCAATTCCTTGGGGAAAACTTTCCTCTCCGGAAACGAATCTTCCCACGCTGCGGCTGGTTGCGGCTCATGTGGTCTCCTGCCCGTTTTCACGAATTACACTCTGCTACATTACCTGGGTCCGGGGATGGACGGCGGACGCCATAAATCCCTTCCGTTGTTTGCACATCTACGACAAGCGAAAAGCAGTTGAAAGACCCTCCCACCGCACTGTTCCATCACCTGTTCCCCGTCGTCCCCAGATGATCGTTTTGAATATATGAACAGGAGTGGAAAGTTTTTTTCCCGCGAAAATTAACATAATTTGCTTCGCCATCATTCCCTCTTCCATTTTCCCGGAGCTCAAGAAGAAGAAGGAAGAAGAGGGAAAACTTTTTTTGTAAACGAGGAACGCGTGAGGTCGTCGCAGGTAATAAACGGCGGACGGTCGCGGTCCCGCTGATGCTGATGCGTCCCACTCGGAAGCGAAGGTGCAGAAAGAGTTAACCTTGTTAATTCCAAACTGATGACATGTTTGCCGGATTGGTCTCGGCAGACGGTGGGAGTAGGCGGTGTCGTGATTCGGATTGACCCTTTTTGACAACATCAGCTACCCATTACTGTGTTTGCCGCTTAAAAAGAGCAGAAGAGTGAAGCGAAAGCCGAGCCGGACTTTACCGGATATGTGGGCGCGACTCCGCTGCCCCGCCCTTTCGGTGGTCGTCGTAAATTGTTTGTCGCCGATTAGAGTCGATGCCGATTTTTCAGAGCTGCAGGAAGTTTGCTTTTCAATTTTTCTCTCCCTTCTAACTTCACGCCGACGGACGGACGGACGAACGGACGGATGGGTTTTGTTGATTTTATTAAAAAGGAGGATTCTGTCACAGTCAGTAAATTGGTATCGGATTCGGTTTCAGGGCAAATTGCGGAGACCAGGTTGGACAATTGATGCTTGAAATGAACATGACCGAGAAAAACCGGCGGTCATTAATTAAAAAGCACGAGAAACCGTAAAATTAATAGGCAAGTTCGTTACTAGAAGTGTCGCTTATCACACCACCGCCAAACAGGGCGCCAGGGATGAACAATCGTTCACGCGATACTTCCCCACCAGGCAAACGACGGCGAAGCGGCACAGCGGCCATAAGCCGTCGCATCATTTTAAATCACTCCATCACACAAAGTGAGCGAATGGGACGTTCCTGGGGCCTGGCAGAAGAGCTATAAAACCGGGGAACGTTGGAAGCTAACGGAGTTGTTGTCGCACATACGCGCCTCGTACCGAGGTTGAGCGCATGATTATGAAATAATCATAAAGCAGCTCGCTAATGCGCGGAAATATCTGGCCGGAAATGGGAGTTTTTCGCCGGTTGAAACTTTTCCGTCACCGGTGGTAGTTTTTCGTTCCTGGCGGAAAGTTGGTGGCGTTTTGCATATGTGCCTTAGTAGGCGAGGAAGGCGTAGAACTTTTAGTGCTTAGAGACAGGAAAAAATGAGGTGTGAAATCTGTGGCAAATGCTGGAAAACTGGGATGATGTGCAATATTTTACCTTAGAAAGATGGTGGGAGATTAGGGGACTTCAGCAGTAAAATAATCGTTAAGAAGGGCTTAACATTTGTTGCTGAGCATGATTGGCCGCCCGCGTTGCTAAGGGAGTGTCCCACAGCAAACTGCATCACGGAAAAAAAACGCTGTTGAAAATTACCCATTGGGTATTTTCTCTTGAATATATGGGTAGCAGTAGTTCAGAGTGTTGTTATTTGTTGTATTTTTATCGCTGTCAGTTTTTCGAAAATTGAAAAAAAATGGCGTCACCTGAAAAGCAATTTCGCGAATTGATTTGCGCAAACACCTAGAAAATCGTCAACTTTTTCATCGGGACATCGGAAACCAACTCTGAATTGTGCTGTCAACGGTGAGTCGTGTGATTTAAGGTTACTACGAAACTCTGAGCATCGAACGGAAGGAGAAATGCGGTCAGAAAGGATTTTCTATTAGTGATCAGGATCACAAGCGTGTCGTGAAAGCGTTTAAGCAGAATCCTAATGCTTCGGTCAGGGATGTGACCAAAAAGCTGAATCTGTCCAAGTATTCCGTTCAGAAGAGCTAAGGGGACTGAATACGTACAAAGTGCAGAGAGGCTCCAAATTGTGACGAACGGCAGAATACGGTGGGAAAGTCACGGACCCGGAAACTGTACACCCAGATGCTGAAGGATGAGACTTACGTCAAGGAGGACTTCCGGCAGCTTCCGGGGCTACTGTTCTTTACCGCACAGCACAAGTTTGATGTTCCGTAGGAAGTAAAGAAGCAGAACCTTTCAAAGTTCTGCTAAGAAATACATGTTTTGACAAGCAATCTGCATTTGTGGCAAACGGAGTGCGCCGTTCTGTGGATACCACCACTATAAACGGGGAGATCTAACTCAAGGAGTGCCTGGCAGAAGCGTCTGCTTCCTCTGCTGAAGCTCACACGGCCAATCGACAGCTCCACCAACCGAAGTGAGCATCAGGCAGTCTATGGCGAGAACGGTGGAAACAACTCTCTCACGGTCTGTTTGTATCGCCTGTTCCATCCGGTCCTGAAATAAGTCGGCCATCGTGGTCTACTTCGTGTTGGCCGGATACGATCTCGAAACATCTACAGCCGTCCGACCGTTTAAAGCGACCGGAGTATCTCAATAAAAGTTCAAACGGAAGCCGGATGGCAAGGTTGTCCCTTTTTTCCGTGCGTTGAGCTGAAGGTCGATGCGACCGGCCAAACGATCAAGAAGATTTGGCCAAAATGGATATCCACATGCGAAAAGGACATGGAAGCGTCAGCCGTGTTGGAGAGCCAAGTGGAAACTCAGAAACAACGGTGGATAATTCTGGTTAAAGAGATTTTCCCGGTGAAGTGGAACGTGCGAAAGCATGCCAACCCTCCCAACGTGCCCCAGTTCCGTCCAATCGAGATGTTCTGGGCCAATTTGAAGAGTAGAGTATTTTCAAATAATTTCGTGGCCAAAACGGCGGATGATTTGATCAAAAAAGGCGACTGAAGAATATGTCTACAAGCTTCATTTTTTCACCTATGGCAAAAGTTCCGGCTAAATACCACAAGGCAGCAGAAGTATTTTTGTGAAGTGTGTATTTCTTAATGAATGAAATGCAATTTGGTTTGTTAAAATATCTTTTTCCGTTTTTTTTTAAATACTCGCTTTTTTTAAGGCGCGCATTAATACCAATCAACGTTAAAAAAACTCTTTTTCGAATGAACAAGTTAGTGTTAATTTGGAGGTGAGCATTGGTGAGATCAGTCTGATTATAAATATATAACAAAAAATCCTATGTTAAATAAAACATATATACGTCGCCTAAGGAAAATGGTAATTAACCGATAGCAGTCCATAACAACCATGCAGGAGACGACCGACGTCAAAATGAGTTAAGATGCACTTGGTAGTATCGTTCACTGAAAATGTATTGAACATTTTCGCTCTTGTTAGATGGTTAAAATAAATGCCATTTATCATTAAAAAAAATTGTATCAGAAGAAACCACGTGATTTCAGCGCACCTGCTGGTCTAACTTGCCTCATTATTTATTGCTAATTTGGTGAATTTTCTTCTATTCCTTAAAATATGTTTGCTACCATGGAGAGGGTTATCACCAGGAGAAACAAGTTAGAACTAGGAATTTGATCATCAATTAATACCTGTAATAAAAAATCATACAGTCCTGGCGAAAATAAAGAGTAATCCCGTCTATTTAAGTTTTCCCCATCACTGCTCACATTATTGTCACAGCTATATTACGCAGTTTCTTAACGTGATATTGTATTGAGTCTCGCTTACTTCTGGCCGAGTCTAGCTTCGTGCCACTATTTAAATGTTGTTCTGAAGTAGTGCGAAGCCAACGGAGTCTTTTTCGTAACCAAGGACATGAATGCACCGGAGCTAAGGCCTATCAAAAAATACTGGGCTATTATGAAGCAGGTACGGTACGGTACGAAAGCATCCCAAGAAGGTCAAATCTGAAAAAGACTTGGAAAAAATTGGTTTCGGTTCAGAAGAAGCTGCAACCAGATGTTGTACAGAGCCTAATTAGTGGAGTTAAGCGTAGGGTGCGAGCGTATGGTTATGATATTGAAGTTGTAGTGATCACTTCGTGGTTCGTTGGTTGGGAAAAGTCTAAAATGAAACTCACTCTAGGCCTTGGCTGATCAACGTTCTTCTGCTTTCTACTGGACCTATTCTGGTTCAGTAGTCACTAAACTACTAAATATAAGGAAAACTGAACTTTATTGCAATTAAATTTGACTATGGAAATAGTATATATTATTTTCAATGCGGTGATCATCCAAATCAAACTTTCGTCTACCGAGATCGGTTGGCTACTAGCTGGCCGGCTATCTATTATCTTCTCTCTATAGAAGATACATACACATGCTATCTACTTCGTTTTATCATTGTTATAGATAATAGTGGGGATGCTCAAATATTACAAAAGTGTAAAACAGTTATATTTTTTTAAATAATTTATCTTAGATATAGGCTTTAATAATGTGTGTTCTTCAATGCATGTACGATTCATACTAATCAGCAATAAAAGGTGAATGACATAAATATGCCAAAAGTGAATTAATGAGTTAAATTTTATTGTCTGAATGTTTGGTAATTTAGGTAATTTTCTACATAGTTTTTTTACCCAATTTGATGTGGGACACCCTCTAAGAGACTATTTGCTGTTGGCAGCGATCTCTTCAGCTCTGCAAAGTAAATTTCAGTACCGCATTCAGCTCGAAATGATGGCGTTTGTCAAGCCTTCCACTCGACTCTAGCTCGACATTCAGTCGGTGATCGACAAAATCTGAAAAAAGTATTGAGACCCAGAGCTGCATGCCAATTTCCATTAACTTGGATACCAAAACCACTTGGCATCAAAAACAAAAATGTTGATATTTTTTGAGAATCACTCAAATACAAAAACACAGTAAAGTACAATCAACTCCCCGACTAACGCGAATCCTCTTGAGGAGCGTCTCGAGTGATATATGGGGTTTGACTTCTTGATTCCAACTAGAATACGTCGTGATCCATTGCATATATAAAGTTACTTTCTTGAACAAAGTTGTTCAATAGATCAAGGCCTCTAGGATAGTAAACTTAAAAGTTCAGAATTATCTCACTACGTGGCACTAGTGATCATGTAAAATTACTGAATAGAAATATGGCAAATATGTTTATGTGGCAAAGGCCTTTGAGAGAGAGTAAACATTAGTTCAGTATCCGTTCGCTACTTGGTGCAAGTGTACATGTGTACTTTTGTATTACCTGTATCCTGAGATCTAGCTCATTTATTAATTTACAGTCTTCGGGTAAGTTATTCGGGAAATCATGACCTTCCAGATTGTCGACTTAAAAGATCAGAATTACTTTACTACGATGTGCAAGTGAATTTCCCTGAATTTTTAGGCAGAACTTCCGTGAAGTTCTCTGCAGAACTTCCATGAACTTCTCTGCAGAACTTCCATGAACTTCTCTGAAGAACTTCCATGACGTTCTCTGCAGAATTTCCCTGAAGGTCTCTGTATAATATCAGTGAAGTTGTCTTCAGAACTTTGCTAATGTTCTCTGCAGAACATTTTTGGAGTTCTCTGCAGACATTTCATGAAGTTTTCTCCAGAAATTCCCTGAAGTTCTCTGAAGAACTTCACTGAAGTTCTCTGCAGAACTTCCAGGAAGTTCTCTGCAAAGCTTCCCTGCAGTTCTCTGCAGAACTTCCAGGAAGTTCTCTGCATAACTTCCAGGATGTTTTCTGTAGAACTTTCTGAAGTACTCTGCAAAGCTTCCTGAAGTTCTCTGCAGAACTTCCGTGATGCTCTCTGGAGAACTTCCATGAACTTTTCTGAAGAACTTCCATGAAGTTCTCTGCCAGAATGTCTCCTGAAATTCGCTGTAGAATACCACTGAAGCTGTCTGCAGAACTTCCCTGAAGTTCGCTGCAGAACTTTTCTGCAGTTCTCTGCAGAAATTTCATGAATTTTTCTCCAGAATTTCTTTGAAGTTCTCAGCAGAACTTTACTGAAGTTCTCTGCAGAACTTCATTGAAGTTCTCTGCAGAACTTCCAGGATGTTTTCTGTAGAGTTTTTCTGAAGTTCTCTGTAGAAATTTCCTGAAGTTCGCTGAAAAAAATTCCGTGATGCTCTCTGGATGAATTTCCATGAACTTCCCTAAGAACTTCATGAAGTTCTCTGCCAGAATTTCTCTGAAATTCTCTGTAGAATACCACTGAAGCTGCAAAACTTTCCTGAAGTTCTCAGCAGAACTTCACTGAAGTTCTCTGTAGTTCCACACGTTCTATAAAGATCTTCTGTGGAGGACTTTGGATGGCATCAAATAAATCGTGGTGGCACAACATAAACTTCGCGTACATCTTCGGATTCAAAGCTCAACTGCTCAACATTATTCATGTAAAAAAGGGGTTTTATAGACCTATCAAAAGAAGTCAACACAAAGAAAATAATCGTTGTGTAGCAATCTGGACCAACATCACAGAAATAGGCTGAAGACCAAATATCTGTAAACAACAAAAAGAATGTTTTTGGTGCGTGTCATTACATTGACCTATCATGACGGAATGGGCGATTCAGATTCCTTGAGACGACGAACCTCCAGAGAATCTTCGAGACTGGTGGATGCATTTCCATTAGGAAATTCCGGAGTTGTCAAAGCTGAAGATTCCACGCCGCGTATTCGCATGCTTTTACAACAGTTACACCTTGCATTGCTTCTGTGGCGCTGGTTTGACTTGACGCATGCATCTATGGTAATAGTGGATGAGCTACCAGCTATCGGTAAATCTAGAGTGGCGTTGCTGCGGATGTACTATTCCTGAAGCCAGGCTGGCTTCGCGCCCCGGCTGTATTCAGATATCAGCTGATAGGGCAAGTTCGAAGCGACAATGTTCGGCGGATAGGCGACGCTCTGGTCTGATTCCAGTATAATTTACACTGGATGCAGTCCGCCTATTATGTGGAAAGTGTTCGTCTCGGTAGGATTGTGGAAGTTCAAAAACTCTCTCGCACAATGACTGCTGGCGCCATCTTCCATCTGCATTTCAACCCAGCGGATCGCATGTCTCGCGGGGTCTCGCCAGTAGAAATACTCGACGGTCGTCTGTGGTGGCATGGCCCAAATTACCTCTTGCAGGCTGCCGAAACTTGGTCAAAAGATATCGTTTCTCTCACTCGTACGGAGCAGGAAACTCGTGACGTAGAAGCTCGTCAGTCAGCTTTGCAGCTACGCAGGTTGATCACTCCATCATTTATCGGTTCTCTGATCTTGGCATGCTGCTCCGTCCATGAGTCACTGCTTTCGATTTCGTGCGGCCAAAACCCTGCAACCTGTTGAAGTAGATAACTCTCTAAAATCGCTTATTCGATACGTTTAAGGAACAGAATGCACTCATGAAATCGGCAGTTAACGGTAGGTATCGGAAGCTACAATCGGCGTTCAAGACTCTCGCGTTTTTGGACAATTTCCGGACTTTCTAAACCTACATGAAGACGCCATATCGTCATCAGCTTCACTGGATACAAACGTATCTTCGCTTCCGGTAAAACACTATTTGTTTTGGTTGATTGCTCGCTCGATTCGCCTTAGAACACTGCCTGGAGGACCAACCCTGTTGCTGCAACCATTCGAGCGAATCTGGACACTACCGCAGACTCGCGATCTCGTTCGTAAAAGTCGTTCGCGTAACCTGCTACGTTGCGCACGAAACCAAGAGGCTGTTTCATGGCCTTTGCCATCGGTACGAATCACGCCTGCGTGTTTGCCGATGGTACTTGCTGGGCTATTCGTCGGTGTTCGTCCGTTAGATGGAAGGTAAACCGCCAATGTGCGTGGCCGTGTTCGTCTGTATGGAGACAATATCACAGAATGCAGCAACGCTATTGGTCACTGTTGAAATTCCGCTGTCAGAAGTGTTATTTTTTCACTTGACATCGGACTCTCTCTCTCTCTTCTTCTCAACAAGTTTATCATGTGATCACCACGTGTTTCATAAAAATAAATGAAGCCATGCAAGTGTATGTGTGTAAGCGACATTTGCTTCAT
>JASCZW010016840.1:0-18000 GCA_034211315.2 Aedes japonicus | reverse complement strand
AGGATCGGACTTAACCGTTTAGAAGATAGTGGAACAGACACAGAGAACAGACATTGATGTCCATATACTTTTGATTGGAAAACGTGTATAAAAGTTAATATGGGCAGCCGGTATAAAAAGCAAATGCAGAGAAAAACAAACAAAACTTAACAGGTTATGTGCTAGGCTTTGTACACTAAGGTTTTTATGCACGGTTTTTTTTACACGGGTTGTTTTCGGCGATAACTCCAGAACGGAACAATTTATCGACCTAGTTCAAATCACATTTTACGTTTTGGGCCAAAAATAATCATATGGCAGTTTTTCAAAAAAATCACAATTTTTGGTGTTAATACTCAAAATTTTAAAAACTGTATTTTGACCGTTGCATGGAATGTTCACGCATACAAGCAAAAGCGAAGCAATATAAAATGTTTAAGCATGTGAATTTATCAACTCTATTTAGTCTTTTTTTACACGGTTCCATACTAAAAGTGGAACGTATCCCCCGTGCAAAAAAAACCTTAGTGTATTGATAAACATTGACATGACAGTTATCGCACAACTGGAGCGCCGCCTACCAGGAGCATAACGACATATATTTGAAATGTCGGTTTAAAGTTTTACACAAGTAGCAGATCGAAGATGAACGTCTGTTCTCTGTGCCTTTATGTATTTTACTAGCTATGTGAATCTACTAGGTGAGTGGTAATCCCTGTCAATTTTTTTTAAAAACATTTGTAACTTTGGATGGATTAATCACAGACATGTTTGCATAACTTTTTTTTTGAGTGTATTCAAATGTCAACACGCCCAGGTAACCAATAAGCAGCTCCAAAGCGTCTTTACGGCAGCCCATCAAGCAATTAAGTCACCTTAAATGCAACCTAAATGCCGCTTTACGGCTGCTTTGATGTAATGCAATGATAATATTTCATGAATGCTATTTTGCATTCGAAGTTTCATAACAGGCTACAAGAATTTAAATAGCATTTGAAATCCAGCTTTACAACAGATAACGATGCTGATGCTGATATAATGCTTGTAACATCTGAAACGTAAATTTAGGGTTGATTTACTGCATATGCTAATGCTTATTGATATCCTGGGTGACTTGAAAGTTTGTTTGTTTGAAACTCGTGGTAATCATGAACGAGAAAAGGGTGCTAGTGATATGTTTGTTTTTGAAATATTTCAGACCGTGTACTATTTTAAAGAAATTGAAACCACTCGGCTGAGCAATTAAGACAAAGGAAGAAATATTTGAACTGAACTACTAGGCTAGTCCAACAGTGTTGAAAGCGGAAATAGAAATACAATTTTTTTCCTCTCGTTTTCATTCAGGATCATGGTGGTAGATCCAATTCTCATCCATAGTGATGAATAGTCGCCGAAATGTCTGCAAATGTTGCTCAGAAAGTCGCATTTGAACGTGATTTTGTTGTACTGTTAGCAAATGCGGTACCCATCGTGCACCCAGTTTTATGAAACCCAAAACTTCAGCCAAAATATGCCATTTTATTCCATGTGAGATGCCTGTGATGTCATCTATCACATCCACAGTCGATTGATGATCTTTCAAAACCATATCCTGCATTAGCACTATGATTTCTGGTGTTGATGCATTTTTTGGACGTCCTGAGCGTGGAACGTCTTCAACGCTTGTTCGACCACGCTCAAACTCCAAAACCCATCGGTGAACGGTTGGAAATGAAGGAGAAGACTCATTTAATACTTTCACCATGGATCTCTGTAGCCGATAAACCTGCCAAAACAAAGAATTTAAAAGAAAAAGAAAATCATGCAGTGAGATTTTGGGATTTTTCCTAAAAAAAAATAAAAAATACACTGACCGGTCAACTTCAAATGGCTTGTAAGCAAAGAGTGAATTGACAGATCTAAATGAAATTTTGGGTACGTTTTATTAGAGATGAAATATTAAAATGGTGTAGAAATTTTGGATTTCCTAGTGCTCCATAGATGTAGCTTTAAAAACGTTTTAACTAACCTAGTAAGCTAAGAAAAATGTTGAAGATACACCAAACCAACCAGCTTGCATAAATGTTCATATTCAATGTATTTCCTACATTGAATATGAACATTTATGCAAGCGTCTCATTTTTATGACCATATTCTTTACTGACAGAACTTTATCTTGAACTTTTTTTTTTTTGGCAATTTGACGAACAGAATATGATTTTTTGGACTTCGAAAGATGCGTACTGCCAACTCCTTTTCACGGTCCATTGGCCCCTTTCTGGGTTCGTATTTTGGTAGGTCATCAAGACAACAAGTTTCGTCATACAACTTCGCGATTTCTTTAACAGCTTCGAAACCCATTTTTTCAATTCTCGAAACGATAACTTTTCAGAGCATCATTTGTGCAGCATTAATCTGGATGTTGACAGGTTGATGCGACCCTTTTTTTTGTAATTTCTACCTATTCTGACATTTTGCAGGTGTGTTAGGGGCTATTTATAAACCACGTAGACTTTTAGTGGGGGAGGGGGAGGTTTGACCAAAGTCTACGCTCCATACAAAATTTCAAAAAAATGAATGGAGAAAAGTCTATGAGGGGGGGGGGGGGGGCTAAGTTTATGAACAGGCCCTTACCAAAAAGAGGATTTTAATTACACACTGAAATAAAGTTCATATTTTTTTCATAAAGTTTCTATCTCAACCCAATAGCAAACATGTGTCCATTTTATAAAATGAACAGTTTTAAGCCTAACTAACTCACACGGTACTGTGCGCATTCGTTTTATTACTAATTTTACATTTTTAACGTGCCTAGGTCTTTTCCGATTGTTCCGGTCCGTATTAACTTCTGTATTGTTTGTAATATTGAATTTTTTGGGCCATCCTCAACAACCTGTCTTGCCAGAGGACCATCGTGTACAGCACTGTTTAGAGTTCCACTATGGCACGAGAAACCGCCCTCCTCTAATATGACTAAGGCCCACCGAGGTTGGTTACCCCATCTTCGGCACCACGGGGAAGTGGGATAGGAGTTACTACAGCAAGAGGCTAAGGATCGCAGTAGGATCTATTTTATACATGCAGTTACGTGAAGTGCCTATGGTATGCATTGTCCAGTCATTTACCCACCAAACGGAAATATAGATAGGCGAAAAAACCGACCTGAATGGTCAAAAGAATGATGAATCGAGTGATGTGTGTTGTCCGAGTCTCAGGGACACTATCGAGACCCTTCGAATCTCGAAGAGGGTTACGGCAAGGTCGTTGTGGATTGTCGTTCTTCTTCTTCTAGAGCATTTCAAGCTTATTGCTTTCACAATTAGCTTATTGCGTGCTCTCAACTTGGTGTTCTAATTGCACTTCCACAGTTATTAATTGAGAGCTTTCGATGCCAGGTACCATTTTTGCATTAGTATGATTGTGTGGCAAGTACAATCATACGCTATGCCCAGGGAGTCGAGAAATTTTCCATAACGAAAAATTCCTAGACCAGACCGGGAATCGTACCCAGCCACCTCCAGCATGATGTTGTTTTGTAGCTGCGCCTTTACCGACTGAGCTTAGGGAGGACCCATGGATTGCCGTGTTTGTTGTTTAACATCGCATTAGAGCGTGTGATTCAAAGAGCTGGGCAACACGACCGGCACGATCTTCACGAAGTCTGTCCAACTATTTGGCTTCGTCGACGACGTTGATATCGTATTTAGCACGTAACTTTGAGGCGATGGCGGAAACGTGCATCGGACTTAAAGTTGAAGCTGGTAGGATTGGACTTGTGATTAATGCGTTGAAATCAAAATATATGAAGAGAAGAGGCTCACGAGAAGACCATGTTAGCCTCTCACCACGAGTTCAGATCGACGGTGTATCAGGTATCATTGGTGACCACCGATAACTACACCAGTAGAGAAATAAAAAGGCTGGTTATGGCTGGCAATCGCGCCTGCTTTGGACTCCGAAAAACGCTAAGATCGAAAACAAAGTTCGCCGAACTACAAAATTAATCATATACAAGACATGATTAGGTGCTGCGTACGATTTACGGTCGAGTGCAGATGGAATACGGAACGTGGAGGAGGCGAATGAACCACGAATTGCATCAGTTGTTGGGAGGACCTACCGTCGTACACATCGCTAAAATCAGTCGACTACGATGGGCTGGGCATGTCTTTAGAATGTCGGACGACATCCCAGTTAAAATGATTCTCGAAAACGAGCCTACTGGTACCAGAAAAAGAGGCGCGCAACGAGTGAGGTGGATCGATCAAGTAGAAGCCGACCTGCAGACCCTCCGCAGATAGCGAGACTAGGGAGGTTCAGCCATGGACCGAATACAATGGAGACAACTTTTGTACACAGCAGAGGCTACACCAGCCTTGGTTTTATTGGTAAGTAACATTTTTAACGCTATCTTTATTATCAATATCGTTATGGTATATCAATAAGTTTGTTTCCATTATTTATTTATTTTTCCTTTACAGCGTTTGTAAAGACTCAATTTTCTTTGACAGGGAAGGGAAGAGAAATAAGCGTCTCATTTGGCGTTTCATACTTCGGTCTCAGGACGCACTTTCACTCTACATGGGTCACCAACTTCGAACCGTTCCGGCATTTTTCGATCCGCGAACATCGCTTCCGTGAACCGTCTTTGTTGCCAATACTATTTTTTCGCTCTCCCCTCGTATTATACACGGAATAAAATTCATGCTCAAATCCGTGAACTGCAGTCTGAACGGCAAAACTACCCCGTGAACTGAATCACGTAATCGTGGACAAGATCATGTATTTAGGTTAAAATCCTAAAAACGTGAACACTACTCTGTCAAATAAACTTTTAAAAGAATTTCATAATGTTCAACTTATGAAAGATGCTTAGGAATTTCATAAGGCTGATTTATGAATGGATTTTGTTCTACACGACAATGTTCTTGTTCGCCTTTACGCTATTCTGATTACAATTCTGGATAAATACTTGTGGGCAAGTCATTGCACCCATAATCTCAACGTTCAAGGTTAAAGCCCAGGTAGCTACATATTTTTTTCAGCTTCATTTTATTTCATAAGGCAAATTTATGGCATTCATACTGATTTCTTATAGCAAATAATCATAATTCAATCTTATGAATATCGAAAGTTTATTTCGCTGAGTGTAGTACACGGTCCGTTTTGGATTTATGGAACGCTTTTGTTTCTGTATATCCATCAGAAGAGTTGAAAATTCTAGTTTAAAGATGGCATTATACATCATGTGTGTACAAAGAATATTCTTTGAGGTTGAAATCACTACCGCGTCGCCACGGATTTAATCAGAAAAATCTTATCTCTGCATTGGATAAGCAAAATTAATCAAACATGGATGATTTTTCCGCAATGATGAAAGTTTAACGCGGATTTTCCTTCCTCATGGATCATCGAGAAGGGACGGTTGATTAATTGGCTTTAAAGACTGAAAACTCGGGAAAAGGATATCCTGCTGGTATGCATGGAATCCGGATGCACTTTGAAAAGTGATTCGAATCTTCTACAAAGAACAAAGCAGTAATGGTTCTACATTCTTCGACAGAACGGTTTCTATTTAGCTGCCATCGCACTCGACTGTTCAAGTTCAAGACCATACAAAAAATAATCATCCATTTGTTTGAATATACCATAATTTTTTAATATGGATTTAAAAAAAAGTATCTGTATAACTTATTTTTGATATAGCCCTCTTATCAGGCGTAAAAGCACATGTTAGAATAAATAAAACACAAGAGAAAAATATGAACCAAAAACTGACAGCCCAAAAATTGTTCGTGACTTTCTTCAGAACAGCACTTCATTCTGAAGAAGATGAAAAAAATCATAGATAAGCATTGGCGTACCTACTGGGGGTGCCTAGGGGGCCAGGCCCCCTCCAGAATTCTGTAGGCCCCCCCCCCAGGATTTTTCCGGAATATATTTTTAATTTAAAATAAAACACTGTTCATAATCTCTACGGAATATTACAATTTTTTGCCACTCAGTTTAAGTTTTTTTTCACTTTGCTGCCTTCAGGCCAGTATCGACTCAAAAAATAGAGAGGGTACGGAATTTTGACAATTAATCTGCATGGAACGAACTGTCACGTTCACTTACGGAATAATCAAGCGGAACATTTTTTCCGAAAATAAGATTGACAGCTCCCTTTAGTTTGAGTGGAAACCTTACGAATTCCAATTTTATTTATACTTTTTTTCAGGTGGATACTGCTGCAGAAATTTCTTTTCGATTCTTTAGTTTTCTGTTTCAGTAAACGGATTTTAACATGAGTTTGGGATGGAAAAAAAAAATTCTTTCGATCACGATACCGACCTTTCAGAAATAGTTTGAACGAGTAACTATTTCTGTAGGAGTAACGTGTGTATACCCGCTTCCCCACACTTTTCACTTACTCCACTGTACCTTTTAGGATATAAAGTTGGTATATCGATATAAACCATAGTTAACGACAATTCAGGCCATTGACAAGCCTATATCAATAGCTGTGATTGACAGTAGACAGGATGTCCTGGGCCCAAATTGATTTGGGCCCGCTGTCAGCTGTCAAATAGAAGTATGATAATTTGTTTTGGTTGTTTGTTTTGATGTAAAACACCACAGAAAGCGATCTTTCTGCTTTGTATGACGTGCACAACGAAAACGAGCAACAACAGACAAAACGTAAACGAGCTATAACAAACACAACTTACAATGTTGACATTATTTTGACAGCTGAGCTTGCTGAGATGTTGTCTACGTGAAAAAGTAGCCCTTGTCATAGGCCTGCGACAATTAGATCCATGAGAATTCTTATATATCAACATTAAATCCACATTGCTCGAGAGTTTGTTGCGTCTGTTAAAAGCTAGTTTTTGTTAAATTTTTTTCGTGGTGTTTACTAACGAACGACATGATAAGCGGATATAATCCAGCCCATAAATGGTTAAATTCAGTTTATGACTCAATAATTTATTGATTCAGGATGATAAATATACTCAACCGCCTCAAATCATAACTAGATATTATGTAAACCATAGCCAGAATTAAAATAGGGGGGTATGGCAATCAGAAGCCGTCATCTTGGATTTCAAAATTATGTTGATCATCGATTCTTGATCTATAGACATTATCCAAATTCCAAAATATTGCCTATCGGTATTTAGTTTTAAACTATTCCGTGGAAAAGGCCATGTCCCTTCTTAGAGCCCATTCAAAAGACGCCATTTTCGTGAGGTAATCTTTTTCCTAGTTTTTTTTCGGTAAATTATTGCTTTCCCGTATTTTTCAGATGCTATTTCTCAAAGTCCATTTTCTAGAGGCTATTTTCCTGAGATAATTTCCAAGAGGTAATTTCCCAGAGGCCATTTTCCGGAATGACAATTTTTTTCGGGAGATGATTGCGTTTCCGAATCCATTTCACAAAGGTTAAATTTGATTGCATAGTCAGGGAGGCAGTCGCCCCCACCTGCCCTCTCCCCTGGCTACGCCTATGAACCTAGATATCGTTCGGGGTACAAGAGTTTACCAGATCAAAATCGAAATTAGAACGTAGAGGGCCCACTTAGAAATGCACAGGCATGTGCACAAAACTAGTATATCGCGGTGTTTTTTGTAAAAGTTGATTTATCAATTCCATTTAGTTTTTGTTGTTCACTTAGTAGGTATTTGAAAAATATTCCCCTCTTAGTTTCAATTCTATTAATATTAAAACGTCAAGCTAACTAAAATAATAGGTACCGTAAAATTCTGACCCTGTTAAGTTGAAACATATGATTTGAAACACTTGTCTGTGTACGTATTTTAATTTTATTTTTCAAGAAGGTTTTACAATAATTAATTTTGTTTTAGAGCGCATTTTAAATTCACAATATTATTTTTTCTTGTACGAAAATTTAAGTAAAGTATATATACCCCAGATTGATAAGAAATTTCGAAACTAACGAATGTAAATAAGTAAAATATGGAGATAGGAGTTCATTCATTAACGATAATATTTTCAAAAATGTAGTTTTAGAAGTAAGGTTAACATACCATCAGGTAAATTTCAGTTATCATAGACTGCATTATGGGCCTGTGTGTCATCCCCAAAAGGTAATTGTAATAATTGAACTATTCACAGCACAGTATTGATGAAATGCATATAGTAATTTATGAGTTATTGCTGGAGGAAACTTCAGCACTGTCAACATAGACAGTATTCTGAACGGCGTTTCCAAGTGTTCTAAATAATTATATAATAGTCTACTTAGACATCTTTAATTAGAAATTGATTCAAAGTTGTTGGGTGCAATATTGCAGGGATGGGTACTATAACATGGGAAATTCTACATCTTTTATAAAATACGAAGACAAAATATCTAAAACTTCAAATGGTGCTCACGCGGTTGACATATGCTAGTGTAACTATAGTATTCGTCCTAGTAATAGGGAATGTTGCGCAAGGGTTCAGCCTTGCAACAAGCTGTCACACAAGAAAAAAAACTCAGTACATACTATGCTCACCACGCTACCAATGAAAATTAAACATCATTGTTCATGATATTTCATGTATTTAAATTTCCTGAATTTGGTTATAAAAAAGCTTATCAAAGTTTTTAAATTTAGTCATTTCTTCGACTTTTTTTGTAAAATGTTATTCATTAATATAGGGGGAAATCTTGCCTCACATGAGGCTAACTTTTATTGAAAATATTGTTAACCTGTTAAAACTATTATTGATCTATTCTTTTCTACAAATATTAAAAAAAATATTTTAATTAAGTAGTATCGCAATGCTGGACCCGTCGGATTTTCTTTTTAATTTTCTAAGAATTGTAACAGCTTGTGTGTTCCCAGGGTATTCCCATCTGCTTTCACTTAGTAGAAACAGAGTTCAGATTATAATTTAAAAATGCTTTTCAATATTTCCTTGGAATTTTATCAAAATTCCCTTCACATTTCTTACAACAGTTGAAAATTTATTCTTAAAGTTTCTTTAAAGGATTTGATTTTCAATCAAAAGCTTCTGTTTTGGCGTTATTTGTGTTGGCTATTTTGGGTTATTGATGGCGAAAATATTAAACACATTTAAAGTTTTACATACAAAATTGACATATTTGACATTTTCTATGTCACAACTCAAAAGATGAATTGAGCAGAAATTTTTAAAGCAGCTCAGAAGTAACCTGATTTTTAAACTGTCTTAAGTTTATAAATATTAAAACACAGTTTTCAAAATTACCTCTGATCCAACATATTAGAAAATTTTAAAAACATTTATTTTCTTTTACAAAACACAAAAATTTCATAAGAATGAATAATTTTTCCAAACAATTCATTGTTGTATAACTTTTCAATTTTATATTATTTAAAAACTAAATATTTGCCAAACCTTATAACATGGCCAGTATGATGCCATTTTGAAGACTGTGCATGATAATTTATAAATTCAATACAGTTCGAAACGGTAGATGCATTTGTTAATTTAGCCTATACTGCAGTTGTTTATATGCTTTTTCCATATCTTCAAAAAAATTCGAAAAATGTCCATGGAATTTCAATGCCCTGGAATACTATCAAAGTCGATCCAATTCTTAAGTTTAACCTCAAATTACCCATGGATGTTACTTTCGAACTGAATCAGTATCAACCGACACAATATTGAATATATTTAAAACGCGCAATGCAAACCAATCAAAATTTTGCTCGATTCTCTTCAGTCATCTCGACTCACTGAGGCACAGCATAGATCTAATTATTGGATTCAACCTGTTCTGATTCTTCAATAAAAATGACATGCCCTAAACAATTACGCTACTTTCATCGCTCTTTTCAATATTCCTATATACGAAAAAAAATCTTCGGGCAGGCCCCCTCCAGGCCCCCTCCAGACTAATTGCCCAGTTCCGCCAATGTAGATAAGATGCGTGGAAATGAATCCCTTTATATCCAAGCAATTCAAGCGACTTACCATAACTATATAAAGTGGAAAAACTGACAATTCGTTTAGATACCCTGCTATCTACATAAAGAATACTGAACAATTACATGCACAATACCCGAATCGAATGCTCTCGTTCTCCACATACTACACTTACATCATACAATACATGATAAGAGAAAATTTCAATAACGAGAAACTCTACACAAAACATCGAATATTCTACCTAGCTATATTTTAGACCATATCAGACTGAACAATATCTGAAACATTTTTAGGTATTTTGCCCACTCTAACGGGACTTGACAAAAATCGGGTCTTCTTTTAGTCAAAGATGAGTTAGAAAACTTTGTAATCTAACAATGTTAATGCGCATAGTTGTTTGTTTTTAGGTAATTGTTGTGTCAACTTCGGCTAGAATCAACCCATTTCTCAATCTACTTCCTAATGTCCATGAACGAATCTTTTCTGCGAGAAAAAAAAAGAATCATATCAGCAAAAGTGAAATGCAACTGAAACAAGTTAGAAAGCAGCTGAAATGTAGGTTACATGAATGAAAACTTGGCATGCAGCATGACTCGCGTTGATTGGCGAAGGATGAAACTGGGATGTGCGCACCCAGCTTATTGGATACGTGTTGTGATGTAGGGGGAAAAAACATTGCTTTCTTCCCCTCCCCGTCCACAAACCATAACAATCTCCGAGCTGTTATTCAGAGGATAGGCCTATCAATTTACTCTCTCTTTTTTTTTATTGCCGCTTGCTTTCTGCGTTGTACAATAATGATACGATAATCTTTAGGTAAGTTATGACGTGAGTGTTTGTGGGATACCAATGAAATAATAAGGCGTTTTGCGATAACAGGTGTGATAATCGAGAGGAAGATGGACCGTCGTGCTTCAGTTAAGCACAACAACGGTATATCAACTTAGTTAAACAGCATGGTTAGCTTCATTTAAGTTTATTGCATGGTGGTTGAAAACAAAGTTTGAAGGGGTGTTTTTTTAAATCAAATATCAGATCATGAAAGTCTTGAAATAATGAAAAGTACATTTTAAAGTGGGGAGATGTTGTGGACCTTAGATAGTTTAGTCTATGAAACACAGTGTTCCTAGACAAAAACTTCTACAATAGATCCGCAGTGATCCGGAAGGTTTGTTTTCGTACTGGTGAAAGTTTCATCAGTATTGATACGCTCGTTCAAAAGTTATCAAAGATGGCTTGCATGAGACGGGAATAAATTTTGCACGTTGAAATCCGACGTGGTCAGGAGAAATAATCGCAAAGAATCTTAAATACCCAAAATCGACTATACATACCGTGCTGAAACGTTACCGGGAAATACTATCGCTGAATCGCACAAAACAAAACAACCGTTGAACTAGAACACACGACCAGAAACTACGCGTGGAAGTCCGTAGGGCAGTCCGGATCCCGGGATCTCCTTGAGTGAATTGTAGTTTATGTATTGACACTGGCCATGTGGATTAATTTATGTCCGAATAGTTTACCAGAATATTTTAATTTGCTCGCTCCATGTTTTGACAGTAAATAATCGACTTTCGAAATTTTTTGTTTACTTTTAATTTGACCCTATCAGATATTATGCTGTGTATGAGCCCCCTATTCTCATTAATCGTTTTTAAAGTATATGGAAATTAATCACTGGAGCTGAGTTTTCATTGTTATTACTTTCCGTTGCACGGATTTACGTCAATCATAGGAAATATCTCCATCTTGAAAACAAACAAAAAAGTCAAGTTCAGAGTTGAGTACTCCTTCGCTACATCGCTTCCATAAACAAAGTCATCGTCGTTACCTCAATTCTAGCCCAAACTTTCACCACAGCATGAAAAAACTACATCCAGCGACGAATTTAGCAGCCTCGCGCACCGTGGCTCACATTGAAGGGTTGCCCACAACAAGACGAATGAATTGACACACATTGGGTTTTCTATTGAAGTATGCTTTCTTTTTGCTCTTCTCGTTGTCAGACTTTGGGTTACTGGTAATACGTTCGACACAATGATGACGGGGAAATGAATTGCATTTCAATAACAAAAACAGTACATTTCTCCATAGCAATCATACAATCGATAATGCCAATCAGTTAGCTTCCTCGAAATAGAAGCCGTATATCGAGTTTCTGTAAACCACTATTCCATAGAAATTGTTACAAATTAGCTGCGCATTTCATTCGAAATAACAAACATAGTTATGTCAATGTGGTGGTCAAGGTGGCTTGATCAAACAATGTAAAAGGTTAGGCAATCATACGATAACGGAGCTAAAACTCATACCAGTGCCGCAAGTAGAATCGGGATACAAAACTGCACGATGGGATAATAGGGGGAGGTGACGTGTGTACTATTGAGCAATTCTTGCAACGACGATCACGTTGTAAACACTTTGGTCACATTGCTAGGAAGGTGAGGCACGTGTCGAGTTATTTCTTGCAACCAACCACAGCTTTTGTTAGATTTGAGCAACAGGCAACATAGTTTCAATCGCTAGGTGGGATTTACACAACAATTAAAATAGACGAAAGATTTTTTTTTCTAACCAAAGAATGAAACCTCTAGTTAGGATGCGTTAACAAGTTTCATCGCGGTATCTTATATTGCAGTCTTTCGCATCCAAATAAACTCAAGAATAATGGACCAAATTCTTTGCAATTGGAAAACATCATTTTTGTTTCTTGATACATTATTTTACGTAATATGGACGTCTTAGGAGCATAAAATGTTCACTTTTAGCATATCAAATAACAAAAGCACTATGTTTGATTTATTGAGAGATATAATTTAATTTAGTGACGAAGATACAAAACTAAAATTATGCTAGTAAAGTGGGTTGACTGAGAACGATGAGGGCATAGTAATAGGCTGCATGAACAGTAAGTAGTTTTTAGGTTACAAACTCTCAACCACAATAATGACGATGAAATCGTTGGTAAAACGAAAAATAACTATAATGCAATGTAATTGGAAACAAATTACAGTTTGTTTATTGATACATAGTTTCAATGGAACTTTCTTCAGTGTTTGTCATTTAAAACTTCATACGGTTTGGGTGAGAACAATGGTGTTCATGTAGCCCCGTATAAAGCTCGATTCAAAGTAAATGTGGACGCACGGTTTTATACACCACCGCGTCCCTGATGGCTGGAACAAAAAACGTCTGACTGGCATTTGTTGATGTTTCATTGACGAAGAAATTGAAGAAAATATTTTCTGGATTGATCGACGTATCTCTAAATGACGGATCATGGAACTTGAGAAAACAAAATTAATTGTGCACAAACTTCTAGAGAATCCATATATTGATAAAAAAAAAAAGCAAAGATAATATCTATGTGTCCCACACATGAATTTTTGCAATTTGATCAACAAATGATATCTATTTGCAACCACATACTTCCTATGTGTACAAATAACCACTATGTGTGGCCACACATACTTTTCATTTGCCACATAAACTTCATATGTGTATCTCAGAGGGTTCTGCTTATGTGTGAACAAATTAATATGATGTGGAATTTAACATAGATTTTCGCTAATAAGCAATAATAATAAAAGTGTTAAAATTCCCAAAGTCAACGGCGTGTCTTGTAACCAAACATTACAAGTATACTCTGAGTGTGGATAGAGCACAGCCTATCTATCATAAAAATGGCACTAGGGACAAAGAGCTGAGGAGAAAGGTGTTGAGGTACGTGAAAGGCAACTCAGGTGTCTCCAGACGTGATTTGGCAAAGAAATACGATTCCAACTTTTCCACCGTGCGCAACATCCTTTCAAGAGAAGGATATAAGTTTTTTTTGTGCCAGTAAACATCCGAATTGCTCCCTGAAACAAAATTTAATGGCAAAAAAGCGAGCACGATTGCTATACAAACGAGTTTTGACGAAATTTTATGGCTGTATTTTAATGGATGACGAAACATAAGTCAAAATGGATTAAAAATAAATCCCCCTGACGAACATTTAACCTGGAAACTGGTCGTGGGGATGTTCCTTTCAGGTATGAATTTGTTTTTGCTGATAACTTTGCTCGGAAACTTATGATATGGCAAGAAATCTGCAGTTGTGGCCTGAAACCAAGGTTTTCATCACATCTCTGTAGAAAAAGCGGATTTTACCCTTAATTCGGCAACACAAGACCAACGTTATGTTTTGGTCGGATCTAGCTAGCTGCCACTTCTCTAAGGAGGGCCTAGAATGGTATGCTGCAAACAATGTTAATTTCGTCGCCAAAAAAATTAATCCTCCGAATTGCCCTGAGTTCAGACCGATCGAAAAATATTGGGCAATTGCCAACCAAAAACTTCGAACATGCGGTAAAAAAGTAACAAATGCACAACAAATGCGTTTGAAGTGGAATAAGTTCGTCGGTACAGTGTCACCAGCGACTGTTCAGATCATGATGATCGATCACAAGTTAAACGCGTCAGTTCATTTGAAACGGTGAAATGTTATAACTTGTTATATATAGTTTGAAAGCTGAATAAATATCTTTTTGTTTGACGTTTTGATAAACAATTTATGTAGTTTAATTCTTGAGGTATGATCACTTAAATGCGTCTAAATTTATTTTGAATCGAGCTTTACTCATTACACCCTCACTACCCCTATCTGGGTTTTCTATCAAATGTAGTTTAGTCTTTTACTCTATAAAATAGATATACTAATAAATGAAGATATTTGCCTCTTCAGTTAATGCGGTATTAGATGATTGTAACTCTGGAATATCGAAAATTTCCAAAGCCTGTTATTGATGGTTGGACTAAAACATTGGTTGATAAAAAATAATAAAATTGATTACCTGACAGCCTAGCAAATGAGCAAAGAAAATTGATGCTAACAATATGGTGAAACAAATGTTATATGAGTTAGAATAATGTCAAAAACAGAGAGTAAATGTATATATGCATGAACAAAAAATTGTATTTCACGATAGGATTTGTTTACTACTGGACCTATAAAATATTCTATATGTCGGTGAAACAGAAATGATGTTATAAACTGTTAGCCTCAATCACTGACAAACCGACATGAATGACAATGAAAATTTCATAATATTTCTGTTCAAATCATATGACTGACATCTATCTTCGTGTTCGCTGAATTTCTTTGTTGAAGCTACGAACACGCTTGGAAACTGTTAGAAGGTTCATGTCTGAGCTTTTCTGGACAAATTAATTTATCTAGATATAAGGTTCATAGATTTTGACAGATGCGATCGCTAACATTTGAATCGGTCGTTATGGATTCTTGATCAAAAGTGAAGATTGAGTTTCATGTCGGTTTGTCGGTGTCTGAATTGTTATATAGCTTATTTTTAAAGTAGAATTTTTTGTATCATGACGATAAATATCTTCTTATCGTTTCAAATACAAAACGTGGAATAGGTGGGCTTAAACTAACAAAGATGCATAAATGCGAATCTAAAAATCTATACATATATATAAATGAATTTCTGTCTATCTGTCTGTGTGTCTGACCCTTATAGACTCGTAAACTACTGAACCGAGTGGCGTGAAAATTTGTATGCAGAGGTTTTGGGGGTCGAAAATGGTCCTTATCATGGTTTGAGACCCCTCCCCTCTCTGGAAGGGAGGGCTTACATACAAATGAAACACAAATTTCTGCATAACTCTAGAACCAATCAAGCAAATGAAACAAATTTTTTTGAAGGCTAGAAATGTTTTTATGGTGAACTGAGACCCCTCCGACCCCTGAAAGAGGAGGCTCTCAAACAAATGAAACACAAATGTCTGCGCAACACGAGAACTAACCAAGCAAATAGAACCAAATTTGGCATGTGGAAGCTTTTGAAGGCAATAAGTGCTTCTAAGGTGACTCACGACGCCTTTCTTTTCTAAAAGAGGGCTTCCATATAAATTTCTGCATACCTCGAGAACAAATCAAGTAATGGAACCACATGTGGCAGGTGGAAGTTTTTGAAGACAAGCAATGTTTCTAAGATGAATCGAGACCCTTCTTTTTCAGAAGAAGGGGGGCTGTCTCATACAAATGAAACATGGCTTTTTACATAACTCGAAAACTACTCAAGTAAATGGATCCAAATTTAACAAAGGGAGATTTTTTAAGTAAAAAAATATTTCTATGGTAGTTTGAGAGACCTCTCTCTTTTCTGAAAGGGGGCTCCCATATAAATGAAACACAAATTTCTGCATAACTCGTGAACTAATCAAGCAAATGGAACCAAATTTGGCATGTGGGGGGTTTTGAAGGCAATGATTGTATGGTGGTTTGAGACACCTCCATCCTTTGGTAGGGGAGAACTCCCATACAAATGAAATACAAGTTTTAACCAAACTTGAGAACCAGGTTACTAAACCACAAAATGTTCAAATGAATGTTTGAACTCCTTCTTTTTTAAGAAAACCACTCATTCCGAAAAACAACCTTAAACGTGCCAGTTCTATTAGATTTTCATTCATTTAGTTGCAAGCATAGCAGCGCTCGCAGTGGGTTTAGCTAGTACTAATTTAAAGTAAAGTATTAAAAAACTATGTGATAATACCACAATGGAACTGACACATTGGTCTTGAAAAAGAATCCCTACTGAGCCCTTGAGGCATGTAAAGTCAAGCCAGTTGAGCGCAAGGGACACCTTTTTCACGTAGCTACGTGTCTAAAACCCTAATTTTATTCTTCGTTTACAATGCACGACATATTGAAAACGAAGAAAGTGAACCGTGCCAAAAAGTAAACAAACAAAAGATGACAGTCAACATGCCCTGATTTAACGCATTAAAGCCATTACAAATACCTGCGTCCAACGTATATGTTCGTGGATAGCTTATTTTCGATAAATTTCTCAAATTAAAAAAAAATAATTAGATTACAGAATCTGTTATTTAGATGCAAACAGCCGTCATTATTTTGAAAGTCAAACGTATGTTCAAAATCAAAATATTGTACACAGTACACTGATTTCTTATAAACACCGCTTCTTTCTCATAGTTTATATACCACGTCGACGAAGGAACTATTTTAAAAGGCCCATGTGCTATCAATCAAATCTTTTGATGCAGCTCGTAGTTTTGGAAATACGATTTTACACATATTTTACACACTTGGATTTTTTTACAGAAATCTGTAAAGTTTTACCGAATTCTCAACAGCTGTACGTTCGGAAATCCAATTTTACGGATTTCGGTGAAATTTTACAGATATCTGTAAAAAAATTACTGAATTTCGGTAAAATTTTACCAAAATCCAAAAAATCGGATTACCGAACGTTCAGCTGTTGAGAGTTCGGTAAAACTTTACAGATTTCTGTAAAATAATCTGAGTGTGTACCTATGATAATAGATATACTCATTCGAAAAGTGACACTTGAGCTAAGTCGCTTTAAATAGCTCATGAAAATGTATGTTTCTCCCTAAGGTAAACAAAGACAAAGTTTCATTCAAATCAAAGAGACTCATGTTAGATCATATACCGTCTTTAAGAATTGAATTATGAATACTTATTTCCATCAACTGTTGTGGATTGTCGCACAAAAATAGAAGACATTTATCGAAAACTAACTTTGTCAAGAAGTTGTAACTTAAACTCAAACTTCAAAGTTACGCCCCGTTCACATTACAACCTATTCTTACGTGATAAAGAGTATCGTGATATCAAATACCATGCTCATTATTTCCAGTGAAAACTAGATGTATAGATGCTGGATAGTCTATTTCACGTAATATAAGGTGTAGTGTGAACGTAGTTTTTAGCACTAATATGTTAGTTTTGTCCATCCTTCAAATCACTTTAAAAAAATCACTGCTTCACGAAGTGGTCCATTAGTAATCTTAAAAATGTATGTAGAACTCTTAGTTGAATGCGGCTATCAGGCTTATCGCAATTAGCACTAAGCTTTAAAAAAGGAATGCTTGAAAGAAGGAAGCATTAAATACCAAAGTATAATTCATTACTAAAACCAAAACTTGAACATAATTTGATTGGTCCAATCGATAAAAGTCTTTTATCGTTTTATTTTTTCATAGATCAGTGTGCCGTCCGTAAAAAATGTTCTAAAATGTTTTTGTTGCTATTTATTTCGGTTTTTAGGAACCAAAATATACATTGTATTGTTCCGATGGGA
>JASCZW010016839.1:0-18000 GCA_034211315.2 Aedes japonicus | reverse complement strand
ATGTATTTATTCTAATCGTACATTTAAAAAACTTAACCATCCAGTAAAAAATATATAACCTCAAATACATAACAAACCGTACTCAGCAAGTATTTCTGTTTGTGAAAGAATAACAAATTTGCTACAGTAATCATGGTGCGGAATTACGAGGGCGGCCCGAAAAGTACTTAGCATTACTGCGCGATGGCGCCATCTATCGCAAGAGGATTTTACTACCGTGTAGTACATTCTCGTAGACGGCTAACTGTCAAAATTCCAAACGAATCGCTCTTGTAGTTTTGTTTTGATCGCTTGTCCGCGGATTTTGGAAAATTGAAAAAATAGAATGGAAAAAGCGGTCGGTGATTCGATTCTTTATCTTGGAAGGAAAGAGCACTGTGAACGACGACCGTCAAAAGTTGATTTAACAATAACTTGAACCCCCAACCAAACCTCGATTTTCACGGCTGAGGCAACCGCCATTCTCAAGCTGGAAGGTCATCGTTACGGACTCGGCAAGTGTTCTGAAGGCTCCTGAGAGTCCAAAGAAGCGGCACCCACTGATGCAAGCAATTCGAAAGGCTTCGAACAATAACACCGTTTATGTGTGGGTCCCTAGTCACTGTGACATCTGCGGGAAACGAGGCAGCGGACAAGCTGGCGGCATATGGTCGATCAAAAACCTCCCAGTGGACCCGAAAATACCATGGCGGACTTAACAATATGGATCAAAGCGATCCATCAACTTTGGCATGGGACATCGAATGGAATAGCACCATAGACGCTTTACTACGCATACTGAGCATGCGGAACCCACCGCTGGTCTGACAGCAAAAACTGGAAGGACCAGTGGGTGCTCTTCAGACTACGCTGCGGCTACACCAGATTCTCGCATGATCTCGGATCGGATCCCGTGATGGATTCCACGAACAATGTGGTAGTATGCTCAACCAAGATGTCGGTATAAACTGTCCTGCATTTCAAAACCTCCGAGACCAATATGGTATCGGTCTTAACATAAGAGATGCGCTATCTAACGATCCCAAGAGGGGGGAAAATGACTTGAATACGTCAAAGACACCGCTACTTCCAATGTACATAGATCAACGAAACAAACCATGACAGACCAACGGATGATGGATCTGCATCAGAAAAACCAACCCTCAAATGGAACAGGCAACACACGAACAACAAAAACTCCGCGACATGAAATGTTGAAACTGTGACTAAACACTCTGTAACCTCCTTTCTCTCTGGTTCCTTCTGGAGCCATTCATCTGCTAAAGAGACGAACCAGCTCTGGGCTAAAAGTCTCTACAATAAAGTACCTAAAAAAACTGAACCCAAACATCCTTCTTTTATCGAATGAATCTCCTCTGTCGTTGATATCGAAACATTGAAATCGCATTTTCGAATGGTAGATGCAGGCGCAGGACGATTTTCTAGAAACCAGATGATGATCTTTCTTATTTTGAACAACTAAAAATACGCGAAGTGAATTGATCTCCCGTTCAAATTCGAATGCACGCTGTAAGAAAAATCGTCATCCCACAATGGAATGCGTATTGCATTGGAAAAGCCGTATAACGCAAATCATTTGCAATGAGTATGACAAACATTCCGTTTTACATCATTCGGTAAATTCACTATCAGAACTGGTACCATCACGAATGAAGGATCGAAACCCGCTCGCTTCCTACAGAGTCACGGAAAATAATTTTTGTGCTTTGTTCAAAGTGTTTCAAATTATTCATAAATTGCTAATGATCTACACAGTTTTGAAACAACATATCATATTAAATTTTGTTGATTGTCATACGAAACATGGATGATCGTCATACGGATCTAACATTAAAACAATCATCCGATTTCTGAATGCTTTCCGTTAAAGGGCGCAATCGATTTACTTTTCAGACGATCTTAGGATGATGCTTGGTTTCAGTGAAGTTTTAACCAGAGCACTGAAGAAAGCGTTAGTTCTTGATTTTAAGAATTTAAGCTTGGTTCACAATGGATTATATTTCCTTACAATATTTGCTCTACTACGAGTAGCAGTAATTCAGATAGAACATTATAATACCTGGCTGATAAACAATGACAAAATACTATCGTTGTAGGCTTCAAGAAAACCGAGCTGTCAAAGTTTTCGGCTTAACGATTGTTGTTCGTAGATGATTCGGCTTAACGATTGTTGTTCGTAGATGACAGTCAATTCAGTTTTTAAAAACATATCGGTTTTTGATGAGTCACGACCAACTGTCCCGAAAACGGCTACCACGGAGGATAAGGGATAAGGTGACAAAAATCCACGATCTCGTATTGGCAGACCGCCGATTGAAGGAGCGCGAGATAGCAAAAGAGCTGTAAGCAACTCGTGGGTCATATTATAAATTTGATCCGCCGCATTTGATCACTCCTAACGACAAGCGCAACCGTGAGACCATTTCAGAGCAGTGTTTGACGCTGTTCACGTGCAATCCGAAGGAGTTTTTGCGTCATTTCGTAACCGTCGCCGAAACTTGGATCAACTGGTATCACCAGAGTCGAAACAGTGGACTTCTCTCGGCGAATGTGCTCCTTAGAAGGCGAAGACTATCCTATCGGCTGGGAATCGGTGTGATCTACATCGACTACCTGGAGAAGGGCAACACGATTACAGGGTTCTACCATGCCGAATTGTCGGGCTAATTTGACGTCAAATTTCGTGGATAAAAACGACCCCATTTGGCAAAGAAAAGGTATAAGAAAAGTTGGCTGTTCCAAAATGACAAAAAACCGGTCACACATCCATCGTTGCAGCGGCCAAATTGGTCGAATTGGGCTACGAACTGCTTCCTATTCACCGTATTCTCCAGATTTGGCCCCGTGCGACTTCTTGAATACGTCAATCGGATGGCAGAAATTTGAGGTTATCGCAGACCTCGAGAAAACGTATTGTTCAGACGGGTTAAAGAAGATCGAGCATCGCTGGGTCAAATGTATCGAGGTCAAATGAGACTGTTGAGACTGTCAGCCTTATTCTGCGTGGCGAGTGAGTCGAGACGACTCGCCCTCACATACGAGGTGACTCTCTATTTGATTTGCACGGAGAGTCATCTCACACGAGGCGACAATTGTCACCTCGTATGTGAAGCGAGTCGCCGACTCACCGCCACGCAGATGGGCGTGTTTTTTGCAGGTTAAGTACTTATCGGACTGCCTCCGTACAAATCGGTCGAAAAGCGTCTACAGTGAACCGATACTACCCTGGAGGCAGAGTGAATGCGTCAAAATACAAGTGGTCATCCATAAAAGCAGCCGCACGGGCATAAGGAATCTCCCGTCCAATTTTGATTTGATATTTGAAACGGTAGGAGGAGCTATTAAGCTGAGAGGCGGTTTTCAGGCTAGCTGAGGAACTCGAATTGGCCAACCATGTCATAATTGCTGTGGATGCACCTGCTGCGGTATAGCTTGACATATAAGCTCACGGTTGAAAACCCAGAAAGGTCATCCGTTTAACAAGTTCTAACAAGTTCCTATTCCGCTCAACGCAGTCCAGCCCTCCCGGCCCTGCGGTTGAGTTGAGAGACGGGGTCTTCCGGATTCCGAGTAACGGCAAGTATTGTCAACTAACGGACACTTCCCGCCCTGATGGTATTTCCTTTCCCAGTGCTACTACCCTTCAACTGCGGTATTCGGATACTGTCATCTACTACCAGAATGTTGGTGGAACGAACGGCCTCATGGATGATGATCGGTTAGCGATCATGGATCATTGCTATGACATTACAGTCTTGACTGAGACATGGACTGTTTCATGTTATGTTTTTGGAGATGGTTACGAAGTATTCCGCTGCGATCGGAACATAAACAATAGCAGGAAATCGACCGGCGTGGCGTTCTCGTTGCAGTTAGTTCCAGGCTGAAAGCAAGTGCAGTTGAAGACGATTCTTGGATCTCCGTGGAACAAGTTTGGGTAGCAATTCAGCTTGGAGGCCGTAAACAATTTATCTGTGCGGTGTACATCCCTCGGGATCGAATTCGAGACTTGGAATTAATTGATGCACATTGTCAATCTGTCTTTACCGCTTCGGAAAGGGCTACCCTTAATGATGAAGTGATTGTTTTGGGAGACTTCAACCTAGCGGAAATTGCATGGACACCAACTCACGGCGGCTTGCTCCGTCCAGACCACGAGCGCTCTTCTTTTCAAGCAGGGGCAATTCAGCTTCTGGACAGCTACAGTACCGCAACTCTATCCCAAGTTAATGACGTGGTGAATGAAAACAATCGTTCTCTAGATCTCTGCTTTGTCAGTGTGTGTTGACTTCCATCTGACGCGGAATGTACTTCGTCGGAGATTTTGGAGCACTTGAAGCACGGAGTTAAGATAAGATTGCTAGAGCAAGAGCTGGATTCCGGCAGTTTTCCACCAAGTCAAATTTACAATGTCGATGAAACATCCGCTGTAATAGTAACAACCTAACAAAGTTGTCCGAAATGAAGAGCAAATGGTAATTGGCATTAACAGGTGCAAATGAAGAATTCAAAAGCTCTTACTCGGAAGAAAAGAACAGAAGATGATAGCAATAATTTGGCGGACTAGATATTCTTTATGTGGCATATATGTGTGTCTCAATTGTTTGACAATTCCTACCACCTGATGAAACTGGAGGAAGTCCTTCAAGGAAGGATCTTTGGAAGTAATTTAGTGTAAGTATCAAAGCAGTTTCCGAAACGCCAACGCGAAAGCGAGGACGTCCGTAAAGTACAAAAGATGAAACAGGTCAATCTTCTTCAGAATTCTATTTATGTACTTTTGCGGCGAAGTTTTCAGCGCCTTTATGGAAGAACATGGACGGCACTAGTGCCAGATTGCATCAGCTGGCTTTTTGGCTGCAAGGGAGTCTTTTCCCAATTTAGTAAAGCTTTGAACAATTCATTTTTCTCCGCAGATTAAATAGATTGAAAATAGTTTAATGACCATTTGAACTAAAGTACATCATTCGATTTTGAAACCCAGCATGCAATCAGGATCAGGATTCACCAACAAATTAACTTATGGTATCACTGGTTTCGAAGAATATCTTCAGGCGATTTATTTAGACTTTCATAAACTACTGTCAAAACATCCTCATCGTGAGCTTTAATGTAGCTGCAGCTCCAATCCTTTTAAGTCAATCAAGCAAAGAATTCCCTAAGAATCACCGAACCATGTCTACATGAAGTTCAACAAGCTGAGAACACTTAACAAACTACAACTTCAAATTTGCTGATAACAACACCAAGCAAAGATTTCGGAGTACGAACTATCATTTGTTTCACCGAAAACGGCCTTGCACTATCACCCTTATCTACCGGCATCCTAGCCTATCAGTTTACCTCCATTTGTGACGTAACGCGCTCACCACCGGCTCAATGTGCTTCTTCAGCAATAAAAAAAATCTCACTCAAGAAACCGGTTTCCACCTTCTGTCAGCTCTTCTTCACTTATCGCAGGAAAGACGCAAACACAACACACACCCGCAACCGGAACGGCTAAACACCGTCGAAGTTTTGCGCGCGTTTGCTGGGTCACGAGAACACCGTGGGGCGTTGTAGTAGGTACGGCCAACCAATGAATCACTCACCTGCATCTTCCAGCTCTGGGATTGTGTCCTCCGATTCGGTATCGCTTGGCGCATCCTCCAGCTTGGCCTCTGTGTTGTCGGCGGAGGTGCTTGGGACAGCGGAAGTGGCAGCAACCGCGGCGGTGCTTTCCGTAATTTCAGTCAATTCTGGCATGTTTGCAATCGTTTGATTCTTTTTGGTCTTAGCGAGACTTTAATTCCTGCAGAAACGGGTGAAACGGATACAAACTATTAATGATGGAGAATCGATTTTTGGATTCGTTTAGCTGCTCATATGTGGAAAACTGCCTATGCTTTTGAACGAGGAGTGCGTAGAACATAAAAGCCGAAGGTCAATCGTTTTAATTAGATTCGATGTAAACCGCAACCACATCCGTCCTGAATAAGGTTTCGCCCAAAATTAGCAATCGCTCCAATCGTTTACTTCTTATCGCGAACGCCGAGAACCACTTTTCGTAACCTCAACATCGGTCTATTTATAAATTTTTCACTTTTTTCCTACGATTCGTCGAATAGTCACTCTCACTCCGTCAGGACGAAAAATGTTCTCGAGTTTTTCTCAGGAAAACACTCGACTTTTGCACAAGACCCACATCACTGAGCATCGGGTTTTTACGTTCTTTCCGTCACACTCCATCGCAGGCCATGTTTTCCACGGAGAAAAGCTATAATTTTAACAAACTTACACCACTTTTCACAAAGTAGTAGAATAAATGCGGTATGAACGATAGCACAAGATGCCGGAAACAGAGAACGAGCACACTGATTGGTTCGGAAAGGTAAACTGCAGCGAGAAGCGGGTTTGACAGTTCTAGCTGTCACCGGTGACAGCCGAAAGAGGAAACAACTAGCGACACCGCAGCGGCGAAGGAAGGAAATCCGAGTAGCGTCTACACTGGAGTTAATTCTTGATTTGCTTTTTGTGTGATTAGGCGGTTTCGATGATTAATGAGCGAACGTATACGTTCGCTTTTATTTAGCGTCGCTATAAATAGCCTCTGATGGTAATTATACTATAGAAGAACTAGAGTGACGGGTACTGAAGTTTGTACTGTAGAGTATAGGCAATAGGCTCTTCCGATAGAGGCTAAGCAAACACGAGCCGATCAACAATTTATTTAACGTTATATTTTGATACACCGGCCATTAAAGCATCGGAAAATGTTTTTAAAGTTAATGCATCATTTTAAACTTAATGCCAACTTAATGCATCGGAAAATGTTTTTAAAATTCGATTTAACAAAACTTAACAAAGAGAAAAATCCGTTCCGTTTAAAATAACAAACATGATTTTCGTAGTTGAATAAAATATCTGGCTGAAATTTAAGCTGAAAAACATTGTTTTCAATTGAAATTTTAACATTAATTCAAGGGATGCAGCCCATATGGCATAAAATCGTTTGGCATAATGTCATTTGGCATATCCATAACTTGAGCTAGGTGGTCATTTGGCATAATGACCATTTGATGATGATGATGGTCCCGCCACTTACCCCTACAAAGGTTTGAGCTAGACGATTTATCTATTAGATAATTTATTTAAAACAAGATATAAACTTCTTCCAAAACTGTTCATTTGCTTTACAGCGATATAATTGTGAAAAGCTATTGATGTCAACCAGAAATGTTCGCAAATAAACCCAGCGATCAGAAAATTCTATTACAATTCAAATCACAGAATCCTGTATAAGGACATTATCAAAATACAATCCAATATCCGATCTTGCCCGCTACCAAGTGAGGTTTCAACACTAATGGACCCGCCACCTTAGTTTTGGGCTGACCAAGGATATCCCCAATAAGGGAAATCGAGAATATTTCCAAACCGAAAAAATCCTGGACCGGCCCTAGTCAAACTTTTACTTTCAACCACAACAGAACTGACAAAGAATTCCCCGACAATCAGCCAGACAACCCACTACTATTTCATGGCATCTTCTCAAGCATCAAAAGTCAATATTTTTTGTAAATTCAAAAAGAAGTCCTTTATACCTGTATACCGCGCGCGAGGCTCAAACTTTTGAAGACTACACAAAAAATGAAAACTACTTTAAATTACAATAACAAAATAAAAACTTTAAATCTATCATCATCATCGAGGCGAAAAATATAGTTTGTTTGTGCCCCATGACAAATATAAAAGATTTAACAATAAACCATACAAAAATATCCGTTGTAATAACATCGTCAAGATACAAAATTAGTCAAGAGTAAAAATTTATCAGAGTAGCTGTTCAAAAGGCAGCTTTGATGTGTGAAATACATTGTCTCTTAAAATCTGTTAGTGTTGCTGCACGTTTGATGTGTATAGGCATCGAATTGAAATCATTTATACCTTTAAAAAACAACGAATTTTGTGCAGTTCCGTACAAAAAATATGGTGTTCTAACATCATCCGCGTTTCTAGTGTTATATCTATGAATATCACTTCCTCTTTCAATTCGATTACACAAATATCGAGGCAGCAAACCGTTTATTACTTTAAAAATGAACACCATTGTCAAATACACAACTCTCTGCTTCACCGATAGCCACTGTATGGCATCTAACAAAAAAGAGGAGGAAGTGAACCTGTTACATCTCAAGATCAAACGCATTATCTTATTTTGCAAACGCTGTAATCTCGATATTTGTGTTTGATTAGCTAAAAACAAAATGGAAGGGCAAAATTCAATGTGAGGAGAGATGATAGATTTGTACAATTGTATTTTGCTAGCAATAGTTTAATCGTTTTTTAATCGGCAGAGAATACCGTACTTCTTGGCTTTTTTCTTGATGACATCGTCAATGTGAGAGTCAAATTTTAATCTATCATCAATAATCACGCCAAGATATTTAATCTCACGAACGCGATCAATTGTTACATCATCAATTTTAACAGAGACGTCTTCGTTAACTCGATTCCGCGAAATTACCATGAATTTAGTTTTACTTATGTTCAATTTCAACTGTTTGTACTTTAACCATCTACTTAGAGAACGTAAATCTGCATTCAAATGTGAAACGGCCTCCTCGAGGCTTTTAGCAGCAATGAACAACACGGTATCATCAGCAAAAAGATTAATATCACAAAATCGCAAGACTCGTCGCATGTTATTAATATATAGAACTAGCTGGCCCGGCAGACGTTGTTCTGCTTATAATTAAATGAAGACGTTTATTTGCAATAAGGTTGAAATACCATTGATTAAGAGTTAATCTTCTTCTGTCATGTGATGATTTTTGAATTGTACAATATGAGTTGTTACTTATTGCAACGCCTTATGATAAACAACGTTTCTAGTTTTGCCATTTTCTGCGTATACAAACAACGCTGCTGGTTTACCAACACGTGAACAGGTGACATAAAGTTGGCCGTATGAGAAACACGGATAACCAAAATTAATTCCGCAAATTTCCAGTGACTGAATTTGTGTCTTGTTGATAGTCATGGCAAAAGCAAGCCGGATCGGAAATTGAAGACGCTTGAAGTTAGACGGCAATTCATTCGGGACCATGGAAATTTGTGGAATCAAAACGTGTTCGTCTTCACATTTTCCTTTGAGAAAGGTTGCCTAGATCACGTTGTTCATCAGCTTTTTTACGGTAAGTCTGGTGCCATTGAAAAATCGTGGTTGGTTGATATGGCGCAGGATCATAATCACCGAACCGACTTTCAACTGAAGATTATGCGGTCTCAGACCTGGCAATTCTTGAGAATTCAGAAATGCTTTCACTGTGTCAACCGATTTATTCGAAACAACTATTTTCTGGAATTGCGTTTTGAATGAGCACATTGAGATCGTTGACGTCTTTATTTTTGGGAGCAAATATTGCTCGTTTGCTCTGCCAAGAATGGTTCTTGTAGTTCTGCAACATGCTCGGAAAAACTCTTTGAATTAGTTCTTGTTTCATTGCAGTAAAATTGCAAAATTTACTTGGTATCGTAGTTAGTCCTGTTAAAGTGTCAGCAATGATTTCACTATTTTCAATGTCCAGCAATGTCTTCGAAATTCGCGGTTTGATCATTTTGCAACTGAACCCGCAAGTTTAAAGTCAGTTTAAGTGTCTTTAAGTACCGGCACAAATTAGAAGATTTCAGACACGCGTTGATTTCATCAGTAGCTGTTGATCTTGTAATGGTGGCGAAAATCACCGGCAAGCAATATCAATGCACCGCCGAAAAGGTTGTCCTTTCTATGCAAATCTTGCCATGTTCGATTCAATTCTTCCAGTGATTTTGTAAGTGCCATCGTGCATTCATCCCAAACGATAACTTTGCATTGCTTCAGAAGTTAGGCCATCGCACATGTCTGGGAAATATTGCATGTCGGGTTTTCATTGATCTGCATAATCAGTGGGAGCTTCAAAGCAGAATGTGCCATTCGACCGGCATCCAACACCGTAGCAGCGATTCCTGAAGATGCCATTGTTAATGGCTGGCCCACAGTTGATACGTTGCGGATGCGTTCGCGTGAATTTGACAGATTTCCCACAGGTTTCTGTCAAATTTACGTCAGCAGAACGCAAACGTTTCTATTGTGGGTGACCTTTAAGGCAAACTCACCTTGCGACTGTATTGTTGCCAAAAGAAGAGTTATCATTAAGGGGTAAGGCCACTGTAACGGCCCAAAAAAAAAGGTTTTTTCACCAATTTTTTGCTCCCGAAATTGAAGGTATTTGAAAAAAAACTTTTAATGGTGTTATCGGGCGTACATTAACCTTTATTATCAAATTTTTTAACAGTAAAAAAAAACAAAATGGCGGTTCCACAGCTATCTTCCCGGGACATGTTTTGCTTCCAGGGCTCCGCGGCACGCAGCACCACTGGTGCACTTTTGAGTCTAGAACAAAAAAAAAAAAAATCATTAATCTAGAGGGCTGTAGCTAGAGAATGTCGATCGGATTTTAAAAAATATCAATTTTTGTGGATTTGGCGTGCGTTTGAAAAAAAAATTGATTTTTGACGAAAAAAACGGCAAGTTTTTTGTTAATAAAAAATCAATAAATAAAGTTCTTGAAAATTCCGATCGACATTCTCAAGATAATGTAAATGTTCACATCTGGTTAAAATTTCAAGTAAAAAAAATGAAAATTGTTCGAGTTATGCTGCGTGCCATTTTGAAAAACGATGTTTCGAGAAAAACGCGTTTAAAGTTTTTTTTTTTTTTTTATTTGCATTTCGACCTTCATTTCCTAAGGACAACGATTTTTTTTTTCGCACAGGACCTTTTTTTTTTCTTATTCTAGAGGGTTTAAACTATGGCAGCATAATTAATCATCAATTAAAAGAGAGATTTGAGCAATAAAAAATGAAAAAAGTGCCATTAAATTATTAGCTGTGCCAACAAATAATGTGTGATCAGCATTAAAAAATCAGAATGAGCATAAAGATGAGAAAGATCTTCGGATAATCTAATAGACCGGTAAATCTGTCAAATAAAGCAACAGCTATTAGTATATGTGCAATTAAATATGGCAGTATTCGCCAAATTATGTAATTTGAGCACTAAACTATTCGCATATGTCTTTTAATTTTGTTAGATTTTCCCATAAAAACAGTAAAATGAGCAATGGATATTTATTTATCCATTGCTCATTTTACTGTTTTTATGGGAAAATCCAACAAAATTAAAAGACATATGCGAATAGTTTAGTGCTCAAATTACATAATTTGGCGGAAATACTGCCATATTTAATTGCACATATACTAATAGCTGTTGCTTTATTTGATAGATTTACCGGTCACAATTAGATTATCCGAAGATCTTTTCTCATCTTTTATTGCTCATTCCTAATTTTTTAATGCTGATCACACATTATTTGTTGGCACAGGCCTTAATAATTTAGTGGCACTTTTTTCATTTTTTGGTGCTTTTTCTGAATTACTAAGTGCAGGTAAATATTTTAGCCTTTAAACTATTTTTTAAGCCAATAAAAAAAAATCGATTTTTCAAAAAATTTACAGTGGCCTTACCCCTTAAACCTGTCGCGAGGTGCATCAATGAAATAAATACCACTACTTCCATCATTGATAACTGTCATGATTTTGTCGTGACCATGTTTTTGCTGTTCGTTCATTTCTTCAAGTGCACATTTTTGCTCAATTCTTTACGGTTGTATTGTTGCTCGCGCTGCAATTCTTGATTGAACGCTGTGTGCATTGAACGATCGGACGAAACCATACCCTATTGTGACAATAATTTATTTGCAATCATTAGACACATATCCTTGATCAACACCATTGCTTCATTATGTATTTCCACGGTGATTTGCATTTTTGGATTTGAAGCTAAGCGACGCATCCTATGTGAAATATCATCCTCCATATCGTCCATGAATTTGTCTCATAAGTCTTTAGATACGAAGGAAAACATATTGTGAACATATATGAATTGCAAATAATGTTTTTATTTGATTTCGATGTAATACAAATATTGCATAAGCAAGTGTATATTACCAATTTGTATCTTTTTTTAGCAATTGTAACTTTTGGCATGCTTCACGATATGTCGTACACACTTGATAATTGAATGTTTTCAAAGCTTCGAATTATGTCGGTCCACGAACATTAATTAATATTAACATCATTGCTGGGATGCACTGTATTAATCCATCCCAAAGCATCTGTCGAATTACCTTTAACTGGCGTTCCTTGTTTGCGCTATTGGTATTTCTTCGAAGATTAATTCCTAGTATAATGTCTTGGCATTTCAGTATAAACCAACGTTCTTCCAAATTCACCAGCTTGGCAAATAGTGAAGAAACTTGTCAATGTAGTGAAAAGTGGTTGTTGGGCCCTTTGCACTACGTTATGAGTTGTAAAATATACGCGTTGACCATTTTCGAGATGAACATCTAAATGGACCACAGTCGGTTATCTTTCATGAACGGCAAAGGGAAAATTCGTCATATCGCTTCATTGCTGCAAATATATCGTGTCCCAATTGATATTGTATTATTTTGTCGTTCGTGTTTGCATCAGCTATACCAGAAACTTCTATATCTCTTCCTTTGTGATATATTTGCATATGTATTCGATGGATTTAGCGATTTTGAATTGCAAAATTCAACGTTAATGTGAGCGTTGAACGCCTTCTTGCTGTCTTTTATGATATTCCCATACAAAATAGCAATTAGGTTTTTATGATTTTTGTTTACTTTCCAGTAATTTTTTCTTGTTTTTTTCTTTATATAAACCTGTTGGGAACCAAGACAAACCAAATGAAAAAGAAATCAAGTAAATCCATCGTGTCGTTCGTGAGTTATGCTGTCACGAACGGACAGCATTTCATTTTTATATATATAGATGAATAAAATGGGCCCTAATACACTCCCTTGTGGTACGCCAAGGCTGTTCTCCACAGGGCTCGACACGGAATCATTAAAAGCCGTCCGTTGAGTTCTGTCAGACAAATAGCTTTCGAACCATCTGTATGCAGAACCCGAAAATCCAAAGCGCTTGATTGATTTTAACAACAAGGGCCGAGAAATCGTTTCAAAAGCGCGTTTCAGATCCAAAAAAACAGCAACAATCGTATCTTTACGCTCTACATTTTCTTTCCATTTTGCTAAAACTAAATTTAACGCTGTTTCACAAGAATGACCTTCGCGATATCCCTATTGTTCCGGCGCAATCAAATTATTACTATTTAAATACGTTAACAGCTGGCATTTTACAACAAGTTCCAAAATTTTCTCTAAAGTGTGCAACATGTTAATAGGACGAAACTCTTCGGCTTTAATCGTTCCAGCGACTTTTTGAATGGGAATAACTAAAGATTCTTTCCAAACTTGTGGCACGTGCCCAGTTTGCAGCGATTAATTAATAAGGTCCAGCAGGTTGTTTCCAATGACATTAAAGCAATCTTGTACTACTCTTGCAGTTACGTTATCCACTTTGGCATAACACTTTTGAAATAACATACAACATACAACAGCGATCAAGTGTACCTTAGCGCAATAGCAGCCAACTTAGGATCTTAAGCAAAGTAACGTTCATCAATTGATTTTGGATATGTATCATGTAATTTTTTCACCATAATTGTATTTTATTTAAAAAAAAATACATACATACATTGAACTAAATACCTATCTGTTTGACTAATGAGGCATGTTACTATTTGTTCATGAAAAATGCGAAAGTAAGACATTACTTAAATGATTATCGACTGGAAAGATTGATGTTCCTGGATATGGTTTTCAAATCTAGAGTTTATCTAATACTACAAATAAACCTACACGCTCAAACCACACTTTCTTTCATATGTCCCAACATACATCGGTGTTGAATTAGAGCTTGTTCAAGCTAATTTGGAGAAGCTATTCAGCTGTTTCTTCTAGAATAGCTGAATAGCTTCTCCAAATTTGTTTGAACAAGCTCTAATTCAACACCGATGTTTGTTGGGTAATACTATCTCTTTTGTTCTCACGAAAAAGTTATTCAATTTTCGTAAAAAGTGGATCTACTCAAGTTTTGAATTTTTCACATTTTATGAATGTTGAGTAACATTTGCGTGTGAGAAAAAAAGATAGAAATTAAATTTTACTCAGTCACTGAGTAAAATGAAACGAGGGTGTAGACTGAGAAAACAATATCCAGAACATAAGACATTATCATCGCTAGGTTGATTAATCTAGGTTTTTCTCCATAGTAATATTTCCTTCTTTCTTAGGCTGTTCATCAAAATATGGCATTGATAGGTTTCAGGATTAAAATTGAAATTTGAAAATCAAATGTTTCCTTCTCTGATGCTGAACAGTGAATTTTTGGATTGATCAAATGTATGGTTTAGTTATTTTTGGCACAATTTATTCCATACCGATAGAAACGCAATTGTCATAAATAGGCGAATATGGGAAGTATTGTAATCTTTCTAGTTTGTTGTTCTTTAAAGTTTTTTTTAATTATTTTACATTCTATGATATAATGACTATCCATAACCACCGAGCATGAAAACAAAACAATAACAGTTGATGTAAATCGTCCACACCGGAGTTATTCGTTAATTGTCCAGTGTAACCATAGACTAACTCTAAGACCAGTAGGTCCCGAACAAATACGATTTTTTTTCTTGGCTCAGTCAGTACTAGCACATCGGTCCCAAGCTCGGTCCCAAGCTCGGTCCCAAGCTTTATAATACGCGCCTTATAATGAACTCACACGAACACACTCTCAAATATTCTGTCAAATGAACACAACAAATCAAAACAAAGGCGCAAATATGTACACTCAGGCAAAAAATGCTTATGATATTCATAAGATCTACCTTATGAAGCGAGTTTTTATTACTTTTTCATGTTTTCATCATGATTATTATGGATTTCACTCCATCTGAACGAAATTCATAAGACCTTATATTCCATTTCATAAGCGCCCTTATGAAATCCGTGTGTCACATCAATGTGAAAAAAAACTCAAGAGCCCTGAATAAGGAAAATGGCTACCGAAAGTGAATTGCTGTCAGACCTACCGATTTCTGTTTCCATTTTAAGCATGTTTAGAGGTAAAGTATTGTTTAAAAATGAAAGTTATCTTGCCACAAAAGCTGTAGAGCGTTTAAATTTACTAAGTTTTAAACATATGTATACATTGCATTGGTGGTCCGCCCATAAAAAAGGCAATACTTTTTTATATAGAAATAAATTTGTTTTCGATTAATATAATATTTTAATCTCTTTTAATTGCACGGTTATAGTAAAATGTCTTACATGCATAATACCGATCCTGCATAATGCGTTTTATTGCTGTAAACAAACAAGCACTATGGGAAAATTGGTTTCAGCATCGATACGTTTTTCGAAGGTCGGTATTATGAATGTTAAACATGGGCCAAAACAGAAATAGAATTTCACTAGAACGGCTTATGAAATTACAAAAATAGAATAGAGGCTCGTTCATAAGATTATCTTATGAAAAATCGTAGACCATATTATGAAAAAATCAACAACGACGCTGACGTCAATTCATAAGTAAATCTTATGATTTTCAAAGTTTTTCCTTGTGTCGAAATTTCATAAGTGTATCTTATGGCGGTCATACGATAAATTTTCTCAGTGTATAGTAAGGTGCTGGCTTCAAGGTGTACTTCGGACCAAGGGATTCTACCCAAGTAACCACGAGGCTGTAATAGCATGCATATATAGGGCATATGTATTACGTCTAGTGCATCATTGAAGTTGGATTAAAGCTGAAAAGGGCCCCACTAAGATCGAACTAATGCTATATCTTTTGTAATGCCATAAGACATTGCTAAAGTAGCATTATTGCATTGGAAATGCATCACTACATTCTTAAGCTAATCTAACGCTTCATTACTTGACAACTGTTGAATTGATGCGATCCTGCATTACCGATGTTGATTTTGGGTTAAATAAGTGCAATGATATAATGCTTGTGGTTACTTGGGTACAACAGTGAACCAATATCAAACCACTAGTTGCATATTGATTGTTGGTGTAACTGTTGAGATTACGTATCAATTATCAGCTTGTTGAGCTTGTACGTCTCCCAAGTAACCACAAGCATTATATTATGGTTTCAGTTGAAAATCGAATTTATCGACTAGCGACAACCGATTTAACTCTCGTTCTGTACCTTATACCTAATGTCGGAAGTAGTGTGCTGTATGACGTATCAGATGCGCCATACAGCGCACTACTTCCGACATTAGGTATAACGTACAGAACGAGAGTAAAATCGATTGTCGCTAGTCGATATATTCGATTTTCAACTGAAACCATAATATTATTGCACTTTTTCAACTCAAAATCAACATCGGTAGTGCGGGATTGCATCAATTCAACAGTTGTCAAGTAGTAAAGCGTTATGCCTTGTTCAGACTACAGAGTTATAGCATGTTATAAGCCCATCTTGATGACGAATTTCTTGTTGGACTTATTTGACAACCGTTATAACATGTTATAACTCTGTAGTCTGAACAAGGCATTATGCCTTGTTCAGACTACGGAGTTGTAATACACAGAGACGAATTTGATTGTCAATTTTACCATTATTGGGGGTGAGGGTGACTATTGCAGTATAGTGATTTTTAACCGACTATGATCATGGTCAAAACGACCATTAAAAATAGTTGATCCAACATTTGCCATAATGTCGGAATAGTCCTTGTTACTATGATCATAGTCAAAAATGCCATGAACGTGGTGAATTCCACCATTTTCATGGTTATTGTAACCATTATATGCAATAGTCATCCTGACCATGAAATAATTGTCGGTATAACGATAGAATTTTTTTCAGAGTATGATACAAGGCTATCTTGATGACGTTTTTCGTGCTGATCATTTTTATAACACCCTTGTATTATGTTACAACTTCGTAGTCTGAACAAGGCATTAGATAAGCTTGAAAATGTAGTGATGCATTTCCAATGCAATAATGCTACTTTAGCAAAGTCTTATGGCATTACAAAAGATATAGCATTAGTTCGATCTTAGTGAGGCCCTTTTTAGCTTTAATTCATCTTCTTTGATGCACTAGACGTCATACATATGCCCTAGATATGCATATTACAGCCTCGTATTTGAGCCAAACTGTCATTAAGCAAAATGTTTCTGATGAAACATTAAAATACACATTTTCATTCCATACAATATTTGCCATTTTGTTATAATAACATGCTTAGTAAAAGCTATTTTAGTATTTATATGTAACTAAATTTTCACAGGCCAATAAAGATTTGAATAACAGTTTATAAATCAGTTGAAACTTCGTTTATATAGCCTAGTTAGTAAAACCTGATATTGAATTTAATAATAGCTGTACTGTACATCACACTTCAACTCATCAAATTATGAGCTGAAGAAAAATAATGCAAAAGCTTTATAGAGGTGTTTGAAATTCGACCACTTAGCAATTAGGTGAAATACAGTTTATGCCTTATGCAATGACTTTTAACCACCTTTGCCAATTAAACCTTATATTTAGTTGAATAATGGACGAATCCAGGTTCAATAAAGAATAAGACACCGAGTGGTGATAAATCTGACAGCTCCTATGTTAAGGTATAGGACGAACATTTTGAAATGCTTCTAATAAATTCAAATGAAATTTTAATTAAAAGCAGATTGACAGGGGTGTGTAATGAACTCGAGTCGCATCGCCGAAACGGAACTTGGGAACTTGTTTCGCTTCCGAAAGGTCGCAAACTTATCGGTTTCAAGAGGGTATTGAAGGCGAAGAAATATCAGTTGAGACATGTAGTGAAATGCAAAGCCTGCATCGTGTCGCAAGGTTATGCGCAAAGATACGGAGTGGAATTCGACGAAGTGTACATGCAGCAAATACGAGCTTCAACAGTTGCCGAGATGTTGGAACAAAAAGCTGCAGAATGTTCTGGATCGGCTTAGTTTTCAACAATCTACGACAGATCAATGTTTGTTCATCAAAAAAGTGCTACAACTGTTT
>JASCZW010016838.1:0-21580 GCA_034211315.2 Aedes japonicus | reverse complement strand
GAACAGAGATACCAAACACCGTTTAATATATCAACCACCATTTCATCATCACATCATATTTCATTAATATCAGGGAATACCAGTCAAGATTGCATTACAGAATAAGGTCATATTACATTACACACATTTCTTCAATTACTACACATTAATACTCATCATTAGGCTCACATTTCTCACCATCACACACCAATTACATCATATCATCATATCATCATATCATATCATACATATCATAATCATCATTTAATATCATCATATCATCACATCACTTCAATACTTCACAATCATAATCATATCACTATCATCACTCCATCACATCACATCATCATTAATACTTCCCTCACACATCAACATCCACAGCCATCATAATACCATTACACACACACACAATCATCATTGTACTACCACATCATATCATAATTACTTCATTGCATTGTAATAATCAATATCATAATACAACAAATATCATCTTCCATCGGTATCATCATCAATTACCATCATCATATCACTCATCATCATCATCGAATAATCACAATATCACAACAATCATAATCATCATCTTCTCTCACACATTCAATAATAAATATCATCATAATACATATAATAATTGAATACAATGAATATCGAATGTATATAATAATTGCATTGACAGATATCAATCATTGAATATAAATATCAGAATATAATTACTTCCATGGGAATAACGGCATAATCACAGACCACTCCATCACCATCAATAATAATTCAACATCATAACACAATGATTCCATTAATAATACTGTTTCCCCATACTTCAATTACTTCATCACAGCATTGTATCACAGAATACAGTATCATACTTCATTACATTACGCCTCTCATTGTAGCATTGGCATTGTACACAGATTACTTGTATCAAGAATATATAAATAGTATCAAATATATATCACACGTAGAGATAATGTTGTATCAAGGTCACGAATGGTATAATCAGCACACAGGTAGGGAATACCATCCCATAAATATCTTCAAATCATCATATTCTTCATAATCATAATTGACGAATACCGAGACTAATATCACATTTCATCAATGATCAATATCATTCTTCCATCACATCATCATCATCATATATTTCCATCACTTCCACATCATCATCAACGATCACCGGTATCAATTACAGGTATCTACCAATAACACATAGAATACAGAATATATACAATAATACTTCCTATCATATCATAACACATTGCATCATCAATTAATACTGCATCATACACAAATCATCAATATACATATAATGACCACATCATCATAAATTAATCTAATTGCACAGAACAATCATCAATCAACGACCAATCAACAATCAACATCATCATCATCCGACCCAATCATAATGCCGGCTTAAAGGTTGCTGTTGTTGGGGTTTTCATTTGCTGTCAAAATGATTATTCGGTTCATTCATTTCCGTTGATAAAGTTGTATTCAAAATGTCGCGAATTGAATTTGAGACTAAAAAGAAAATTCTGCACACTTGGTGCACCGAAAAGGGTGTTACTTACAACCAGATTGCGAAAAGAGTAAATGTTCACCCGGCAAGTGTAAAACGCATCATCGAAAAGTTTGGTAAGGAGTGCTCTCTCAGGATTTACCAAGAAGTGGCCGGAAACCCGGCTCCAGCAACCCCGATTTGGACCAAAAAGTTGTGGATTATATTCAACGGAACAAATCTGCCTCTACTCGCGATCTAGCCAAGAAGTTCAGGACCAGCATCGAATGATTCAACGAATCAAGCGCAGGAATGACTTGAAGACGTACAAAAAGCAGAAAGTGCCCAAACAAACTCCGGAACAAAAGTCTCGTGCCAAAACCAGGGCTCTGAAAGCTGTACAGCTGCATTTTGGACAATGTCGACCAGTGCATTTTGATGGATGACGAAACATACGTTAAAGAAGATTCAAGAACGCTACCGGGGCCGCAGTTTTATACTAAATCTGTTGGGGAACGTGTGCCAACCGCAGATACGACTGTTGCGATGGAGAAATTCGGTCAGAAGGTGCTCATTTGGCAAGCTATTTGCACATGTGGTTTGCGTTCTTCAATTTTCTATACAAAAGGAACTATAAATGCTGAGATTTATCAAAAGGAATGTTTGAAGAACAGGTTGCTACCATTGTATAGAAAGCACCAGTCCCTCCTCTCTTCTGGCCAGATTTGGCATCGGCACATTACGCCAAATCCACTCTCACAGTGGCTGACGGAGAATAACATCAAGTTCGTAGAAAAAGACATCAACCCACCAAACTGTCCCCAGTTGCGACCGATCGAACGCTATTGGGCAACAGTCAAGCGTATATTTAAGAAGGATGGTACAGTGTCCCAAAACATGACCGATTTTAAGAAAATTAGCAGTGGCATCCAGGAAGTGCACAAAGGTCACTGTGCAGAATTTGATGGCAGGTGTCAAATCAAAGGTACGGGCATTCTACAGAAATGAACATGATGACTAGTTTTTCCGTTTGGATCTTTTGTAAACATGTTAAGCTATAATAAACTGAAATAGTATGTTAATTTTAACCATGTTTTCATGCCTATTTTATTATTTGGAAGTTTATAACTACTTTTCGAGAGCACTCCTTATAGCGGCCTCCTCCACTCTTGTGAAAAATCATGCAAATTTATGTCTACTTGGATGGCCACATAAAACAAGGCTCGGTAGATCAGAAAATTGGCGTCTGTTCTTAAATTTTTAGAAAAAAAGACTTACGTAACACGATCGCAAAAATCAGTTTATGAACACGAAAATGACTCTTTAGACTCTCTGACAGTTACACGAAACCTGGCGTACTTCTTGATGCCTGTTTTAAACATGTATGTAGCTGGTACTTAGTTACCGCCAGAAAAGACTCAGTGATGGAGTTATTGAACTCAATTTAAAATAATGCCTCTCCAAGGCCATGTGGATTGTACCAAGTAACACCAAACCAATCTTCTTGATTTCCACCTCAGAAATGTTGTTGCATAAAAGTATATAAAGAATGAAATAATAAACATGTTTTTTTCATAAAGAAGCTGAGAAAAAGTTGTCGCAGCAACATTTGCATTTTGTGCGTTACTCATGTTTTCTTTCGTGTTACGCTTACGCCTTAATTTGTCGCTCAAAAACGACCACAAAAAGCCCGGTTAAGTCGATGTTAATAAAACATCTTTGGCAGGTTATATAGAAAGTTCTAAAGATGGTCACTGTATAACATGGCTTTTGACTTGATGTCCTATCGAGGTATGAATCACGTTTAACCAATAGGCCATTAAAAGTAAGAATAATTGCAGAAATGCATTAATTTCAGTTCTTTTTGAAACACTGATTGAATTTGGATGAAAGATTTGTACAACATTTTTTTATGGTTTTGCGAGTTCGATAAGTTTGCTTTATGCGAGTTCGATAAGTTTATTTATCAATTCTCATTAAAATATTTTTTGGACCCAGATAAATGGTCGTCGATTTACCAAACATCTCTTCATAACAAACGGTCAGTAATAAGACCAATCACATGAAAAAAGATCATATTTACTTTTGAACACTATATGCAACAAGAATCAGTAGATGATTCAGCACGAGAGTCTGCGCAAGAACAACGCATATTTTTTTCTAAAAGCCCTAGAACCTTCAATGCAAAGTACATGAGCAGAGCCCACCGCTCATTTAGGCCCCTTCTTATTTAGACGCGGTTTGTGAATGTCAGTAACGACATTTCCTTTGTTCTTAAAAACGTTAAATTTCTTATTGATGCTAACGACATGAAACTACTTTTTAGATGACAAAAAATAAAGAAGATGATTTCATAACATTCCAGAGAGAAATAAACATTTTTTTTTGTCTGGTGTAACAAAAGTCTTTGACAGCTGAACGTAAAAAATTAAAATCGATAACTTTTAGTGAACGACTGTTCCAGAAAGTGCAAGCAATCAGCGGATGCCTACAAGGAAAAACCAGTCGACTTCCGTTCGGGATGCTGTCTAAAGGACCTCGTCGTGAGTAAGCGCCATGCGTGCCAGAAGTACAAAGGCACGGCTAAACCATACCGAAGCGCAGAAAAAACCAAAAGAAACTTCGAAATCGAGCCGCAGTCCAGAAACCACGGGCCCGCAACCGCTACGATCCGTTATTGTGTAGAAATTCTGAGGTGTATGGTGACGGACGATCGAACGCTTCGTGAAAATCGGATCACAAAACGCTTCTGCAGACCACAATCGTATATCAGCAAGCGTAGACAGGCAAGACATGCCCGAAAACGGAGAAGGCAATCCTACCGAAAACGGGTAAGAAGGTTTTAGTTTCAGCAGGTACATAAGAGCGAGGTAGAACATCTACAGTCCGTAGCATCACAACGGAGAGACGATGAACACTCAGAAATTCGTTAAGATCATTTGTTTACATAGACATTCCTCCAGAAGCAGATCAGCAGCACGAACGCCGGCGGAGTTTGGCTCGATGTCGCGCCATGGCTGCGACGACAAATACGGCGGCATGGTACAAAAGCAGCAACGTGATGTTTCGTGCCGAAGCCACATACAACCGTCGAGCCCATTCACAGAGCCATGCACGTCATCCAAAGGCCCAAAATAGATTGGTCAAAAGTGGTCAACATGGTGGGAAGTACCACCGTGCAGTACTAATGGGTCAGTGTTCGAAAAACCGTATTTCTCGTGAAAAATTTAGGTAGCATATTAAAAATTTCTCCATGACTTAAAACAATACAGAAATCTATGTGACAAATTTGAATCGTTTCCATCAAGCAGTTTGACTCAGAGAGGCTGGTACCAAAGTTGTTGAGGCCCAACATGAGTATTTTCCCTTGTTCACCCAGAATATTGACCACGCTGAACTGTCGGTGCAAATGCAGAGGAGGGCGAATTCACTCTTCAATTGTCCAAAACACTTTTTCTCTTACAGTATGTATATGATAACTTCAAAATTTAGGAACTTTATCAACATAAAATTTTGGTCACATAGAAGGTTCGAAAACATTAGCTGTAACGCTGTCAAAATTTCAGCCAAAGGACATTGATAATTGATTGCCGAGTTACAGAAGGTTGAAACAACGCGTATTTTGGAAGAAAATTTCGTTCGCGGCTTTTTTTGCTACCGAGTGTGTAGGAGTTATCTTGGACTCGAAATTTACATCCATTGAGCATTGCTACATGATTACCATCAATAGAGCAAATAATATGCTGGATTTACAAAACGTTTTTGTTACATTTTTCTACACGACCCATAAAATATTTAAAACATTGTCCATTATGCATAATGTGAAGTCAATACTGGAATATAGTAGCGAAGTTTGGTCACCCTTTTCAGTTATACAATAGCAAGAACGAATAGACCACTGCGCGAGATAGCAGCTCCTTCGTAAATGAGGTTGACAAGGTTTCCTCGCTGAAACATGAGAAAAGAAAAAAAGGTTACTCTTCCAGGACTAGGAAGCACGCTGTATGCCTCGTCAAAGCACCATTCATTAAAGGGGCGCCATCGAATTGAAGCATTAGTTTACGTCTGCAATGATATTGTTTCGCAACGCGTTGATTCTAGCAGAACTCGTATCTAAACTCCATACGAAGGAGATAGATCGTCTCATCACCACGAGGCACCAAGAGTGAAACAACAATGCTTATGCCAGAATGAAAGATGATATGAAGAGAAAGTTGTATTAGTTCAATATAAGAGTGCGGCAGGACTGGAAATGCAACAGATGTTAGCTATGGAAAATTGAGCGAAAAGGGCAATGTATACAGTGGTACTCTCGAACCAACGACATTTTTGTGGCCTAACATCCCACTTTCCGCGGGTAGGGTTAAAGCACGGACTAAGTCCGCCGCTGTCAACAGGCCTCATGGTGATGAGCGAACATCTCCTTCGACATCATAATCGTTACTCCATATCGGAGAATATATAACACAACAATTAATGTACCTAAACTTAATCCAGACATTCACAGTCTCGGCAACCACGAAATAGAAATACATTTACAACAACCCATCATCGCACAAATTGCGCCAAATTTGACCTTGTAAATCAGTTGATGCCAACGCACAATAAAGACACGGAGAAAACGTTGACTTCATTTGACTTTGAACGAAATCCGAGCAATATCAATGAGAACTAGATGACCTAAATAATAAAAATATGTAAATCCATAGGTTAGTTTTCTCGGCCTACTAGTATATCTAAGAAGTGAAACACAAATGCAACTATCAACGCAACAAAACGGTCTACTTCATGCATTGACGACAAATAAATAAACAAATATTAGGCTGCTTCTAAAGATGTATTTTGGATCAAACATTTCATAAATCCTGCCGATGTAAGCATCTGACTTACTTACACTACCGGTTGAAAATATGATTATAATTAACACTCAACACTCTCCAATGGTTTATTTTGTAGAAGGAATTTTTTGATGATTTCGACAGATGCTACGAACTCCATTTTTGAAAGGAATTTCTTGTTGCATTGTTGTCTCGACAGCCATGGCGTAAATTAAGTAAGGTATGATAAACAGATAGTTGCACACTGATATACGAGGGATGATAAAAAAGGAGAAGTACTCAGCAAAATTTTGTCCAGATTCAAAGTGATACAGTCTCGGTGAAAAACTAACCGATTTTGATAAAACTAAAAGCGTTCACGGGGAATTTATTCTGTTACTTCAGAATAATTATTCAAAATTGATTTGACATCCGGACATCGGAGATATCACGGATACTTTGAGGTTATGGTCAAATGTGCTAATTTTCTGCAGCTCGTTATATTTTGTGTTAGTTGAAAATCGGAAATATTGCATATTTCTTCGAAACAAGAATTCATAACAAGTCTGTCAGCGGTTAAAGATCGTAAATCAGCCCATAGACAGATTGAGATGCGGCTATTTCCGTGAAAATGTAATTTTTTACCCGCTGCCTGACACTTTATGTTGAAAACTCCACACTAAAAATTATGGAAACTACATGACACGCAATTTGAACATAGCACAATTAAGTTGACGTAATGGTTTGCTGCTGCATCTTTATGTTCAATGAAGGGTATTTCAAATTCAGTTATGAAAATAACACAAATCCATCATAATAATATAATATCACGACCTTCAGAAATTATGTTGGTTGCTCACCATTGTCCTTTAAAATTACAAGACCATCCATGTAAACTGAAAGAGCCACTCCTCCCTCTTACGCATCATCTGCGCTTCAGTTGTATTTCGACTCTAGGCAATCATCGACGTGTTAAATTTCTTATGCTTCCTGCGGCAGTAAATCACACATGTTTAAATCGGTTATTAGTTGCACACTAATAAGCCGCTGCTGGTTGCCAAATCTACACAGAAAAAAATAATTAATTATAACAAGCGCGTAAAATTTCCCCTCGTGTAATTCCAAGCCAAAGGAGCGTAAACAACGATATTGTTTGCAATCTTTCATACAATAGGCTCGATTCAGGCGTTATCTGGCTTAAACTCACATGGAATATCTCATTATGTTCTGCCAAATCTAGCATTCCCTTTATGTGCATTAGATAACGCAGAAAATTCAGTGTTTCTTTTTATCTGTGTAGATCAATCATCAGATATGATATTGTTGTCACGCATCGAGGCCAAAACTGTGAACTATTTTCTTTTAATATACAGTAGCGGACATTAAAATTGCACCAAGCATATGTTTTGTGTTCAAACATGATTAAATAAGTAATCCAATGGTTTATTCTCAACAAGACCTATGAGGGGTGATTACTGTTACCAAAAGTAATTTATCTAGGTAACAATATGCACCTAGTTTAAACCCGTGATTGAGTTGGAGTTGAAGAAGGTAAGTTGATTCATATTGAGAGTGGTCAAAAAAGTGCACCAGGATTCAAAATTCAAGTCAGATTGTACATTTATTTAATTCATTTAAGTACTTTTTCAAAAACTGTAGAAATTTGTTTAATATTTAGTTGCGTAGCCATTTGATGCGATAACTGCTGCACAGCGATCTGGCATTGAATCAACCAAAGCGATAAGACGTTCAACTGGTATTTTGAACCGGATTCTTGCTCCAGTCCTGCCATTAGTTCGTCCGTGTTCTGTATGCACGTACGCGCAATTCGACGTTCGAGCTCTTCCCATAAATGCTCAATTGATTGAGGTCCGGTGATTGCGACGGCCACTCTAAAATAGGTACTTTATTCCCTTTTCATCCATAATTTGACCAGATTTGAAGTGTGCTTGGGATCATTATCTTGTTGAAAAAGTCCACCTTTTTGCCATACGCGGTGGTAGCATGTGGAAGCATAGTGTTCTCCAGCAGTTCTTTGTACACCTGGGCGGTCATAATTCCTTGAATACGGCGTATTGGACCAACGCCGTTTCGGACTCGAAGCAGCTCTGAAACTGATAAATACATGAAAGAGCAATTATGAAAATAATATTTGTGAAGGTTTACCCCAAACCATGATACTTCCACCGCCATGTTTCACCGTTGGAACCTGGTATCTCGGAGTTATATCGCTGTCCTTTAAGCCTTCGTACGTATCTGATGCCGTCCGATGAAAACAAATTGAATTTACTTTCATCTGACCACAAAACTTTCTCCCAGTCCGACTTCGACCAATGTTGAAATCGTCTGGCAAAGCTTTGAAACGAGCCTGTTTGGTTCTTTGGTGATATAAGGGGTTTTTTGCTGGTCGACGGCCGAAAAGTTTTGCGTCACATAGACGGCGTCGAATAGTTCGGGAACTCAAGTTGAGGTGCAATTGCTGTGTAGCGTATTTGTTGACGATCAGTTGCAGTCTTCCGTGGATCGTTCTCAACGATCCGAATCATGGATCTATCCTGCCGTTCCGGTTGATTTACGGGTGGCGGCCGCTGCCAGGTTTCCTGTCTAGCGATTTAGTCTGCAAAAACCGCTTATAAATTCTTCCAACTGTTGGTATGAACTGACTCCGAAATCCGCAGCGATTTGACGATCAGGTCTTCCTCCGACTGTTTAGCTTTGACAATGGCACAACGTGCATCGTTACTCAACGTTTTTTCTTCATTGTTAATTGTGATTATTACCACAACGCACACTATCTTATAAAACTTTAAGAAAACGAAAACAAACAATCAATTGTGTAGGTGCAATTTTTTTGTCCGTTTGATTTTGATAGCTGTTGACAGTTTCAGGTACACTCTAAAAGGAATTTAATAAATGTTCGTAGTAATAACCTAAATTAAACTCTACATTAATATTAATCAATTAGTACGATAACATCACTCAAGATAACAGAAATAAGTGAGAACCTTTCAAAACAAGCTTTGCATACAGTTTGGTGCATGTTTTATGTCCGCTACTGTAGTTTCCGCAGAGCAAAAAAGGAAAATTAATCTTTATTACTGTAGCGCATACCAAATACATGTAATAGTGGAAATTCATTTCTCTATGATTTCTTTTCGTTGGAAATTCGTTTCAAGTATAATTTTTAACTAACGAACGTTTACATCGACTTTAAATATTACATCAACTTGATATGTGTCTAAATAGGGTTACAAGCTAAATTTAATTTGATTGATGTAATTTTTCATGCAACAGATTATTAAATCATAAAGGCCGCTCCATTTATGTGCATTTTTTTAGTCATAAATTTACACGATTTTTTCTAAGTTTGTCCTTTTTAATTTATCTGTAACTCTACGTACCCTTAGCCAAATTAGATGCAACTTTTTCCATACGATTACAAATTTATCCTAGTTTTTGGAAGAGTAGCGGACATTTCGTTATTTTCCGTAGTTCCGTAGTTCATTATCGGGAATCGTGAAGGAAGTACCCTACCAGTGTAATGGCCAGAGTTAGAACTGTATCAAACCTGGCTTGCGACAAATCAAACTTCATGATTTTACAAACCAATACCACTGGTAGTCAACCTGAGAGTTTTCTTTCACATTGGCCACACCTGGGGTGTTCCCCCAGGGAAGTGGCCAGATTTCGAATGATGTCAAACCCTGGCTTGCGACACATCAAACTTCATGATTTTACAAAACAATACCGCTGGTGGTCAACCTGAGAGTATTCGGTCACATTGGCCACACCTGGTGACGTTGCGGATTCCGGGTTCCCCCGGCGAATTGGCGAGATATTGAACGATTCGAAACTATGGATTGCGACACATCAAACTTCATGATTTTACAAATCAAGATTACTGGTGCGCAACCTGAGAGTTTTCGGTCACATTGGTCAGACCTGGTGACGCTCCGGGATCCGGGTTCCCCCAGGGAAGTGGCTGGATTTAGAACGATTTCCAACCTGGCTAGCAACACATCAAACTTCATGATATTACAAACCAATACCACTGGTGGCGAATCTGAGGTTTCTATTGTGAGCATCAGGATTCAATGGCAAATTATTCAAACATAGTTTCGAAAATATATAAAAGTTCGGATATGCTAACAATAATTCAGTTATTTTGATTAGATAGATCGTTTCAAAGGAAAATCGCGTTTAATAAGGCGTGGGTCCACCATTCGCATTCAAAACGGCTAGGATTCGCCTAGGGATGAAATCGTACAATTTTCAGATTGTTTCGATAGGTATTTTATACCACTCAACCTTCTCTAATGCTTTTAGAGACGATGGTGGTGGAAATACACTTCTCACGCGTGCTTCTAATGTAGACCAAAGTGGCTTGATAATGTTGAGGTCTGGTGACTATGCTGGCCAATCAAGGTGATGAAAGTCTGTGTCATGCTCTTCGTACCACGCCTTCATGATTTGAGCAGTGTGGATTGGAGCGTTGTCATCTTGGAAGATTCCTCTGCCATCAGGAAAGATGGTCTTCATCATTGGCAGCACCTGTTGGGCAATTGTGTTATTTTAAGTATATTGTGAAGGTTTTCTAAAAATACCTGGTCATCTAATATTTCTTGATAATCTTTGGCCTTTATTTTTCCCTTCATAGCAACTAAAGGCCCAAGAGAATGCCACGATATTGCACCCCATACCATAACTGACCCCCCGCCATGTTTAACGGTTGGCAGAAGGCAGCCAGGGTTGTAGGCTTCTCCAGGAGTACGCCATACGTACACTCGACCTGTAGTTGGAAACAAGATAAAAGATGATTCGTCCGACCACACAACTTGGTTCCATTGATCTGGCTTCCATTCGTTATGATCTCCTTATGATGATTCCTCCTGTTTAGAAATGGCCGCACGAGCGTAAAGATTCATGTAGTGCAGCTCCCTTCGGACAGTTGATGTAGAAACTGGTTCTTGAAGCGCATTGTTCAAAGCAGCAGTTGCTTCAACAGCACTAATGCGTCTGTCTGCTTTACTATGCGCTTCAACGAACGTTGCTGCAGATCATCCATCTTCTGCTTCCGTACACAGCTTTTATCAGGCGATGTTTTTCCATGTTTTTTATATTCCGACATTATCCGGCAAACTGTGGCCCTGGCAACCAGTTTGCATGTTTCAGCGATCGAAGCACCGGCTTCTCAAACACCTATACGGACTATACGGCCCCGTTGAAATTCCGTAAGCTCTAATGGCATTTCGAACTGCACACTTCAGCACTTAACCTTGATTTGTCCCATACGCAAGCACTCAATCCTGTCACCTTTTGTCTTCCTCTATGCAAACATGTACACGGATAAAAATTAATAACTAATTTGAGTTCTATTCCGCCAGGTAAATGGTTCCGTACGCCAAATTAATTTTGAATTATTTTTCAATTAATTTTGAGTTATTAATTTTGAGTTATTTTTAGTTTAGGAATTGTTTTGTAAAATCATGAAGTTTGATGTGTCGCAAGCCAGGGTTTGACATCATTCGAAATCTGGCCACTTCCCTGGGGGAACCCGGAATCCGGAACGTCACCAGGTGTGGCCAATGTGAAAGAATACTCTCAGGTTGACTACCAGTGGTATTGGTTTGTAAAATCATGAAGTTTGATATGTCGCAAGCCAGGTTTGATACAGTTCTAACTCTGGCCATTACACTGGTAGGGTACTTCCTTCACGATTCCCGATAATGAATCCGGAACTACGGAAAATAACGAAATGTCCGCTACTCTTCCAAAAACTAGGATAAATTTGTAATCGTATGGAAAAAGTTGCATCTAATTTGGTTAAGGGTACGTAGAGTTACAGATAAATTAAAAAGGAGTTTTTCAACATAAGAAGTGTCAGGCAATAGGGTAAAAAACTACATTTTACGGAAATGGCCGCATCTCGGTTGTTTATGGGCCGATTTACGATCTTTAACCACTGACAGACTTGTTATAAATTCTTGTTTCTAAGAAAAATATAATATTTCCGATTTTCAAGTAACATAAAAAATAACGAGCTGCAGAAAATTAGCACATTTGACATAACTTCAAAGTATCCGTGATATCTCCGGTGTCCGGAAATCAAATCAAATTTTGATTAAATATGCTAAAACTAGAATAAATTCCCCGTTGAACGCTTCTAGTATCATCAAAATCGGTTAACTTTTCACCGAACTGTATCACTTTGAATCTGGACAAAATTTTGCTAGTCTTCTCCTTTTTGATCATCCCCTGTAGTTCTTTCCTTGTATTCTCCCATACGCGGGGTGATTATGTTGTTTTTGAGAAGGAAATAATTTTTCATCACCATGAGGCTCTGGGAGTAGACAGCAATTTTTTGCTAGAACAAAGTTGTTAAGAGAAAGTATTGATAGTTCCGTTAGCTCACGGCAGGCAGTGAAAATTGAATAGAAGTAGTTTGAAATTGAGCGGAGGGCATTGTTAGGTAGTACTTCGAAACAGGATTAGGCAATAATTTTTGGTCTTGAGATGTGTATAAAAAGAATTCATAAACAAATATTATTTTCTAATTAAATGTACATTTGTTAGTTTGACATTTTGCAAACTAGCATGTAATATTCATGTATTTCTGCAACTGTGTGTACTTTGGAATAACTTCATTATAACCTATTTGTATTTGTGATGCTTTCAACTACCTAGATAAGACAATCATCATGTTAATCCGTGGTATTCAAAGCATCTTCAGAAGATATTATTAGTCCGAAATTTGTATTACAAAAATTCTTGTGTGACTTAAAAGATGTTTCAAAAATATCGTTCTATTGCGATGTTTTGATCATATACATGCCAAAAATTAAGTTTTGTATACTGCAAAAATACATGAGGGCACGACTTAAAGATGCACTTTTCAACTTTACATAACATGTTGTGTTACTTGGGTAGTCGTGAAAATTAGCTCAAACATATCTAGTAGAGTTCATTTAATTCCTTCATGTCCAAATGCCAAATGTAGAGCATTTTTTCCAATACGAAGTAATCTTTTTCCATCCATTACATCCATTAGTTACTAAATACATTCTAGAAGCTCTTGTACATTTGGTATGCCGAACATTAGTTTGAGTGTGTCAGTATTTATTATTATGGGTTTTAAATTAGGGTTTAATCATACAGCTAATGCAACATACAATTGAGTCATATTAATCTCTGAGTCTCAATGCATTTCCGTGCGACATCAATCGTAATATTCATTATTTTTAAGAGTGTATTTGTGGAGTGGTTTGATTTTCAATACGGTGTGATTCTCTTTCTCTCTCTCTCTCTCTCTCTCTCTCGCTAGTTGCATATTGATTGTTTAAAAAAATGCACTGAAGAAAAAACTAGAAAGGGCAGCCTAGGTAATGAATGATAATATGGATAATTATTTTCAATGAACCTGTATCAATTGGAACAATTGAAGCCTGCCAAAAATCAGTGGGGTTGTATAGAACACACGAGCGGTTGATGAACCGTTTGATGCATCGTCTGGTTTAACTTATTAGATTATTTTTGTTAGTTTTGTAGAGTAACATTTCAATGTAGGTGTTGTTCTAATGGGATGTTGGTGAATATGTTAGGAAATTATATGGTTTGCTCATTAGAAATCATTTGGCGGTCCTACAATGGGTTTCAGGGTTGGTATGATGAGAAGGCAACGGCTGTGCTGACAGTGGTGATTGTGTTGCTATGATCTACTAACCTATACATGTAATAGTCCAAATTTTACGGTGTCCCCCTTAAATATTGTGCACTGACACTGTGATAGGAAAGCACTGTGCATTTAGTAAATATACTTGAAAAAATTGGCATTATGAGACTTCATATGATCTTTGTGTTAATTGCAATAGTTGAATGTTAAAAATCAATAGTTTTAAATATTGAGATTGAAGCGTAGAAAATGTTCCGATCGATTGGTGCAAACATTGCTCAACAGCCAACTGCCGTTTCCTCCAAGAATAGATTGATGCCTTTGCTGATTGGTGTACTCTAAATAGATTGATGGTCAACCCGGCTAAGTGCTCAGTCATAACCTTTTCACGGCAGAAATAACCAATTGTTTTCAACTACAATCTTCTCGGCACGTCCATCGAACGAATGCAGTGCGTTAAAGACCTAGGCGTTCAGCTGGACTCTAAACTGACGTATTCGCATCATATTTCATGTGTTGTTGACAAAGCTTAAAGAACTTTTGGTTTTATTTTCTAAGTAGCGAAAAATTTCAGCGACATCCACTGCCTAAAATCGCTCTATTGTTCTCTCGTGCGATCTACAATGAAGTACTGTTCAGCTGCTTGGAACTACAATAACTTGGAACTATAATAATGGCGCCGAGCATATCGAATTTATCGTCATTTTCAACGGTTCGCCTTGGAGAGACCCATTTCGTTCTTCCCAACCACGAAAGTCGAATAGTGAACATGGAGCCTCGCGTGCGAGTCCGCAGAGACGTTTGTCGAGCCTTAACTGTTGCAGATACTCTACAAGGAAGAACCGATTGCGAAATAATCCTGCAACAAGTCAACATCAATGTTTAACCAAGGCCAATGCGCAACAACTTAATGCTGAGGCTTCCTTTTCGTCGCACCAACTATGGGTTGAGTAGCGCTATCCACGCGTTGCAGCGAATGTCGTATGTTCACTAAGGTGACGTCAGTTTTTGACTTCCATCTGACGCGGAATGTTTTTCGTCGGAGATTTTCCACCGTTTTTGGAGCAATTGACACACGGAGCTAAGATAAGTGTATAGTTTAAATTTTACTATGACATAATGGTTCTTTCAATCTAATTTTCTATTTAAATGAACGTAAACAATCATTTCACTGCTCTGCATTTACAGCTGAATCCTATGTCATTAACTTCTCAAAAATCCTTTTAAATTTAATCGAAATGGCATCTTAAAATATACCCCTCAATTAGTATTCAATTACATGTCCTTTAATATTACATGCATATAACGTAAAATCATTTGACCGTGCAGCGTACTGCGCACTGGTTCATAAGTATTATGGCAGCCATTACTGTAAGTTGAACTTGAGTGTCTAAGAATTGAATAATTGGCAATCCAAGACCTGATGATGTGTACACAGTTTTATGTACCTCAAAAGTACGGCTAAATTTTTAGAGCTGGTGCAGGAATATTTTCTTAAAATATTCCCCACCAAAGGATCCAAATCAAGCGCTACGAGGATTGCAAAACAACAACGGATTGTTGAAAAAGTAATTGCACCGTTGTCGGATCACGGAGAGGCAAATCATGGGCAAAGTGCAGCTTCTTTTCGTTAATAAATTTAACGATTATTACTTTTTTAACAGAAGAAATCAGAATGAATTAATCCATTGTTAAATGAAATTTTGTTTTGTCATTTATTTTGGCCACAATAAGGGAGTTTAAGATACATAACCTATAATTTGATTGCACATAGGTGTTTTAAAATGTTGTTGAAATTTTAAAGTACATGTAAAATGCAGTTTTATTACTATGAAAATCGTGTAAATTTCAAACCGCATGTAAGTTTTAGTTTTGTGTCATGTAGCACATTTGTTACATTAAATGAAATTGAAATTTCATGGTTTTATTCGAAGTGTGTAGCATATCTTTCAGTGCATTATTTGCAGTTATTTTAAAATAATTCGTTGATATCAATTGAAATATTATATCGTCTGCAGCGCTAATTCTTTCGTATTATTCCTGTTTGTATATTTTTCAATTTCTAGAAGTGCAAATTCTAAGGCTTGACTTCCATTTTTTACGTCCTGATGCACTTGTGCCACAAGCGTCTTATTATGTTTCTTCAATATTATAAATTTTATTGTATTGTCTACTACGGCTGTCGACAGCTTTAACATTTTTCTTGTTTCCGCAGATTTCTGTTTCATATATTGAGAGGTGCTCAATCTCTCTTTTTTCATCATTTTTTTTTCTTTTATTCGTTAATTGCGCTTTCTTGCCCTTGTATTTACTAATTATATATTTAATTGTTTTAATGCTTTTGATGTAGTAACTACTACAAATACAAATACGCGATAATGCTACATTTTCCTTACCTTTAATAAATATAACGTCATAATCGAATCCTTCAAGGTCGATACGCATGCTTGTTAACTTAGATGTAGGATTTTTAATATTGAACAAATAGACAAGAGGTCTATGATCTGTTTGTACTGTAAAACGTCTACCATATAGATACGATTCAAAGTAATTAATTGTCCAATGTATGGCTGTTAATTCCTTTAGTATTACTGGTTTATTTTTCGCAACAGGATTAAAAGTTTTACTCGTAAATGCTATAGGTCGAACTCCTTCTTCTGTAATCTGCGACAAATCCGCTCCGCATCCAATGTCAGAGGCGTCTGTCATCAGTATAAATTTGTTTGTAAAGTCCGGGTATTGTAGTATTGTTGGTTACATTAATTGGTGTCTAAGGAAGTCGAATGCATTTACATTTTTCTTTAAGAGTTGATTTAGATGCATATCCACAATCTTTGAAAAATTTTCGAAAAATTTACGATAATAGTTGCAGAAGGCAACTGATCTTCGTACATCGTTTGAAATTTTAGGAATAGGATATATTTAAACGGTTTCGAATTTTGATCCATCAGGTAAAATCCCTTTATCAGTTATCTTATGACCGAGATAAGTAACTTCGATTCTATGAAATTTACATTTTGTTAAGTTTAGTTTGAGGTTGTACTTTCTAAAACGTTCAAATACTGATTTTAGATTTCCCAAATGATGTTTTATCATTTCATCACCAATATTATCTATGTAAATAAATGCATTTTCTGGTGTTAAACCAGCCATTGCGATCATCATCATTTGTTTAATACTATTTGGACTAATATATAATCCAAACGGTAATCTTTTGAACTGATAATGACCTGATACTTGAAAAAGCTGTAAATTTTCTTGAATTTGTATCTAAAGGAATTTGATGAAATACAGACATCAAATCTAACGTGCTTAAATATTTCGCACTACCGAGTTGATCTAATATACTCTCAATTCTCGGTAGTGGAAAATTACCTGTCATAATTTTCTTATGAAGTTGTCGAAAATCAATGACTAAACGCCATTTTTTCTCTGAGCTACTCGATTTCTTTGGTACTAAAAGTATCGGAGAGTTATATGATGAAACTGAAGGTGCAATTATCTCTTTAGTTATCATCTTTTGAATTTGCCTTTCAATTTCTGCACCTTGCGCGTGAATTATTTTAGATTTTTTTATATACATTGGAACATCTTCTAAACTAAAAATGTCTTCATATTGAATTATCAATTTTTCCAACTCTTTTAGACGTGATAAGACATATTTTTAGTGTCTCTTCGATTTATTATATATTTCAGATTATTGAATATGATTAGCAAATGAACTTCGTGTGTTGCGCTGCGCAACCGCTTTTTTACTAAAAAAAGATGAATTTGAAAACATTTCGTATTTTCCTTTCTTATGACTGCATCTTTAACTTTCGAGTATTCCTTTTACGACTACGGTAATGAAACTCAACCTGTAGAGCATTTTATCCAATATGAAATAATCTTTTTGTAATACATTGTGGGAGGCAAAAAATTTGAACATGTACCTTGTCCTGGCACGTGGAACTGACTTAGTTAAAAATAATTGTTAGAATACCAAAGACAGGGATCATGTAAGGCTTATGGTTTTCAAAATCTATTATTCAATGTGGATTAGCTAAACATCAAACACATTAGCAAATCGTTTAATTGATAAACTACACTGAAAAAAATCTGGTAGTAAAAACTGTCATTTTACCCGAATATGCCTATTTTCAGAACTACCATGAAATTTCAGTACAATTCACCACGTGTATGCTATAACCTTCAACATTTGAGGTATATTTGACAGACCTCATATTGATATCAACCGCATGGTTGATCTAATCGCAGGCTTGGTGAAATAAAACGCATAGTAAGGTGAAAATGGTTGGTGTTTGCGCTTAACTTAACCCTCGAAATGGTAGATTCTACTTCGTTTTTTTTTGCGTGTGCTAACGAAAGAGAAAGTAGACGAAGAGAATCTCTCAATGTTGCTTAGGATCTAATGCTTTGTTCAGCTTGATATGTTTCGTCGTCCATTATGATACAAAATTTGTTTTTGCAAGAACTTAATATAAAGCTCCTTTTTACGACTTTTTGCATTGAAATTTTGCTTGTCATCATGGTTAGGTGCCTTTTTCACTTTGTACGTCTTCCTTCCATGCCTCTGCTTTACTTTTTGAACTTATGATTTTAATTTTCCTGCTATCGCCTTCTTGTCTGTTTGCCGTTTATCAATAATGTAAACATGTTATACCACTCAATAGAGTTTCAGCTGTCATATAATTGAAGCGTTTGAGTGATCCTTGAAATAAATCAAAAATTGCACTGAAAGAAAAGTGTCCGAAATTAAGAGTGTAACGGCTTTATATACCCTATATACTATTGTTTATAAGTGAACAATTTTGTCATTGAAAAGACTTTTTTGTCATTAAAAAGAACAATGTAATACGAATAGCATTTCATATAGAAAATTGAATAAAGTGAGATGGAAAATAACAGTTTTCTTTGATAAAACTGGGATTATTAGAAAAATCTATATTGTAACGAGAATAGGGTTACTTGTAAAGTCGTGTTTTCTATGAGCAAAATATCGTTAAAAAACAAAGCAAATCTTTTTTTTCGGAAAAAAAGAAAGATTAATTCTTTCTTCTTTTTACGCTCAACTATACTTTTACGCTCAACTCAACTTTCACGCTCAACTATAAGCGAGTTCGATGTTTTCATATAAAAGGGATTGAATTCCAATCATGTCAATACCTTTGAACCATACTGCTTCGTTACTCAAGCAAACAGTTAAAAAATCATTTGGCATGTCGTAGCCCATATTAAGTCGAAAAGCTTGCCATGGTAAAAAGCTGCCAAAATCATAGAAAAATACGGTAACTGTTCTCACATTAACTTCACGATCCTTTATTCATCCTAGGTGGAATAGGGAGATTGGAGAGTAAATTGATTAGTTTCTTTTTGTAATAATGTCGCTTGCTTTGATTTACAATAATGTCGCTTGCTTTGATTTACAATGCCAAACATCATAAATTGGTCCAATCACTGTTGCAACCCTTAAAAGCATGTCGCCACGCGGATCAATAAATTAAAATTATATTACTGAAAAAAAAGGTTGCCAACATTCGATGTTGCATCTAAATTGAGAAATAAAAATGAAAAGTAGGGCAAACACACGATTTTGTTTTTTTATTAGATGTATGGCGCGAGAATGTTTATTTAGGCTTGGTAGAAACATACCACGCGTGCACTATATGCTTGCGAATCGGTAGATTTGTTATTTTGCAAGAATTTTTTTCAGGAGGATATGAAGTAAGTTGCTAAGATACAAATGCTTAAAGCGACCCCGGCGTATTGGTTAACATCCATACCTCTCACGCCTAAGTCACGAGTTCGAATCTCACCCCCGGAAAAGTTACGAAAATGCCTAAAAAGGGGTGTTTCACTGACTACAACGGGAGATGAACCAGCCCGAGGCTGAAAATCTCGATAATCAAGACAAAAAAAATGCTTAAAGTAATTGTTTGTTCACTATCTCATAACTGAAATAAGAAACATTAAGTTTGTTAAGGGGGTAAGTCAAATGCTAGGTTTCAAATAGGTTCAACATACATTTAGTTCAACAGCATATAGTAAGACGGTAAATAAATAGTTCAGGCCTCTCAAGGACAATTTAAATTCAAGATTGAAATAGCCAAATAGCCAAAAAGAGGTAATAAAAAAAACAATAATTATGCATAATATATGAATGCTACAGCAATTAGATTACAAGTAGATTAAATGTATTGTTGTAAAATAAAACCAATTGAAATCAACTTTAAGTGATCATTCTGCGATCAATAACCATCGAAATTGTGTTAATTATATTTGATAAACGCCCAGTGAAGTAAAAGTCGTCCCAGAAGAACAAAGACGGGATGTGAATAGCGCCCTCGCTCCAGAGAAAAAAAAGTTTGAAAATGTCTACTCTAGGAATGACCTCGTATTTTGCTTGATGTTATACGAAACAGCATATTTTTACAGCACAGACTAAACCATCTCTTTGCCAATGGCCTGATTTGATAGGAGGTTTAATTCTTAGATGACCTCGTCTGATCTCAAGTGTATCGCCATATAGAGATTAAAAGTTTTTTCTAGCGTTTTTAAGGTAAAAATATTCATCATATATACAAGAAGTGTTTGAAATGCTGATTATGGTGGAAAAAAACAAATAAGAAGCCAATGTGGTATGGTAAGAAAATTTTAAGTCTCAAATATAGGAAGCAAAAAACGCACAAAACTTCTAAAAAAGATAAAAATTATATTAACCTCACAATATATTTGACTGCCTGTGATGAACTGAATTTGGAAATGAAGATCGCACTTGGAGAGTATAATAAAACAACTGAAACTAATATTAAATCAGACCCAAAATCGCTTTTTAGCCTTGATTAAGGCAAGAGAAGAAAAAAAATGCAATTCAACAACAAAATCCAACCGAAATCAGTAATTTATTTGCTAATTTTTTTCAAGATGTTTACACAATTCGTAACGATCGAGATTATCAACACAGAAAAAAATAATTAATTTTAACAAGCGCGTAAAATTTCCCCTTGTTTAGTTTTTAGCCAGAGGAGGCGTAAACAACGAAATTGTTTGCTATCTTTCGTACAACAGTCTAAATTTAGGCGTAATCTGGCTTAAATTTACATGAAATATCCCATTACATTCTGCCAAATCTAGCATTCCCTCTATGTGCATTAGATAACGCAGAAAATTCAATGTTTTTTTTAACTGTGTATATCTATCTGAACGAATTTTGTTCGTGTAAAGTTACTCTTGATAATGTACTCCTCAACGCAACTATGCTTTGCGAGCTGGTCCTGATGGGTTACCGACAGTATGTTTGAAACCAGTATCAAAGGGATTAGTGAAACTCTTCTTTTGGTTGATGAATTCATCTTAAAAAACAGGCATATTTCCCCTCATTTCGAAGAAATTGTACTTAGTTCTGATCTTAAAAAGTGTTAAAAAATCTCATGTTAAAAACTATCGTGGGATTGCCATTTTATCTGGTATTTCCAAATATTTGAGTGCATGGTCAATCAATGTTATTACTACCAAGCAACATGGCTTTATAGAAGGTCATTTAACTAATACTAAATTTTGTAATTTTTTCAATTAATGCAGTGGATGAAGGTAATTAGGGCCTGTTCAATAACCACATAGACTCAT
>JASCZW010016837.1:0-18001 GCA_034211315.2 Aedes japonicus | reverse complement strand
TGCCATTTCCCGGAGGCCACTTTCCGGAACGACTAATTTTCCAAAACGGATCTCTGTCCTCGGTTTTTCGGAAAATGTATGCTCTCCTGAAATAATTTTCCAGGGGTCTTTTCCCAGAGGTCATTTTCTGGGAACCATTTCACAGAAGCCATTTTCCGGAATGACTAATTTTTCAGAGCGGAGGATAATCTGTCCATCTTTTTTCGGAAAATTTACTTTTTTCCGGGAATAACTTTTTTGATGGTAATTCCCAGACACCAATTCCAGGAATCCTTTTTCCAGAGGGCATTTCCTGGATTGACCAATTTTCCAGAGTAAATCCTTGTCCTTCTTGTTTTCGGGAAATAATTACTTTTCTGAAACCATTTTTAGAGCTCATTAAAAAAACGCCATTTTCCTGAATTGATCTTTGTCCTTATTTCTTTCGGGAAAATATAGCTTTCTCGTGTTTTTCAGATGCTGTTTTCCAAAGTCCATTTTGCATAGGCTTTTTTTTTTCAGAGACTTCAATATTTCCTGTTCTGTAGTGGCAGCTTAAGAATGCTTACAAAGTTCGTGGTTCCTTATAGCCCAATATTTTTCAATTGGCCGCAAGTCTGGAGAGTTTGGGGGATTAAGATCCTTCCGCACGAAATTGACACCCTTCGTCTTGTACCACTCCAGAACATCCTTGGAGTAATGACAAGAGGCTAAGTCCAGCCAAAAAATTGAAGGAACGTTGTGTGTTTTGAGAAACGGAAGCCGTCGTTTAATCAGGCACTCATTCTTGTATACTTGACCATTTACAGTTGAAGTTGTCACAAAAAGCTTGTTCTATTTACTACCACACAAACAAATCCCCTACCAAATCATGAATTTCTCGGGGAGCTTTGACACTTGCTGTTTCTTGAGAGACTCTGGAATATCAAACTTGTAGTCAAACTATCGTAGTCACATACTGATTGCCGGGAATTTGTTTAAAGTCCGCTTTTACGTGTGTTTTATCGTCCATGATTCAGCAGTGCGGTTTCGTCAACATTTGTGTCCTATTATGTTTTTCATTTTGGTTTGGAGTTATCTGAACTTTGAATGAGTCTCGTCCGGCTCGTTTCTTGGCTTTCTGTACGAAACTTTTGGTCAAGTGCAGCTTTTTCGCGACATCCCGAACGGAACAGTTGGGTTTGCGTTTAAAGGCAGCAACCACTCGCTAGTGATCCTACACAAAGTACGGACGACTTTGAAACTTGATACTCACGCAGTGTAAACAATACACACTGAGATCATTTCACCCAAAATTTCGTTGAAATCAACCCAAAGGGCAAAATGTTACAGCTTATTGAAAGTGATGCAATTTAATTGTGGACACTCTCTAGTAGGTATTTGATAAATAATTCCCTTCTTATTTTCAATTCTATTAATATTAGACCTCAAGACTCATAACTAAAATAACAGCGACAGTAAAATTTAGAGCCTGTTAAGTTAAAACATAATATTTGAAACACTTTTCTATGAACGTATTTTTATTGTATTTGTCAAGAAGGTTTTACAATAATGAGTTTTGTTTAAGGCGCATTTCAGAATGCACGATATTATTTTCTATTGTACGAAAATAGATACGAGTATAGATTCCCCAGATTGATTAGAAGTTTTGAAGCTAATGAATGTTCATAAGCAAAATATGGAAATAGAAGTTTATTCATTAACGATAAAATTTTCAAAAATGTAGTTTTAGAAGTAAGGTAAACATATAATCAGGTAGATTTCTGAAATCATAATATTTGTTGGGGTTGACTTATGTACCACTAGTTGACGACGTAGACTGTATAATAGGCCTGTGTGTCATCCCCAAAAGGTAATTGTAATTATTGAACTATTCATAATACAGTATTGATGAAATGCATACAGTAATTTAAAAGTCATTTATGCAGGAGACTTCCGCACTGTTAACAAAGACAGCATTCTAAACGTCGTTTCCAGGAACTGTTCAAAATAATTATTTAACAGTTTTCTTAGACACCTTTAATTATAAATTGATTAAAAGTTGTTGGGTGCAATATTGCAGGGATGAGTACTATGACATGGGAAATTCTACATCTTTTATAAAATACAAAATATCTAACACATCAAATGGTGCTCACGCGGTCGACATATGCTAGTGTGACCATGGTATTCGTCTTAGTAGTTTCCACAAAAAAAAAAAAAAAATCAGTGCATACCCTACTCATAATGAATGAAATGAACATTATTGTTGTTGATATTTTATGTATTTTAATTTACTGAAGAAAATTATCGAAGTTTTTTAATTTCCTCAACTTTTTTGTAAAATTTTATTCATTAATATAGGGGAAAATCTTGCCACTTTTATCGAAAATATTGTAAATCTAATAGACTATTATTTATCTATTCTTTTCTACAAATATTTTAAAGAACCGATTATAGTGATACCGCAGTGCAGGACTCGTCGAAAAACATATTTTTATTTTCTAAGAATCAAACCATTTGAATAAAATTCGAAGGTTAATATTCGAAATATAGTACTTGTAAAAACAGTGTGTTCCCATCTTCATTCACTTAGTAAAGTCAGAGTTCCATTTATGTATTTTTAAACGCTTCTAAATATTTCCTTGGAAATTTTATCAAAATTCCTTTCACATTTTTTATAACAGTTGTCTGACATTTATACTTAAGATTTCTTTAGAGGATTTGATTTTCAATCAAAAGGTTCTATTTTGGCGTTATTAGTGTTGGCTATTTTGGGTTATTGGTAGTGAAAATATTAGATACTTCTACAGTTTTTTTACATACATATTTGACATTTCCTATGTCAGCACTCTTAAAAATGGTATATCTTTATCGCTTTATTTGGAGCAGGGAAAAGGCCGTTTGAGTAGAGCTCTTTCTCAATAGGGGGCAGAAAACCTCCTCTTCTCCTCTTGCTGAAATTTCGATTGTAGCTCAGCAGAAACGTTAATTTTAAACTGTGTTTATTTTACAAATTTTGAATCACTGACCTGTCAAATGCTTTGGAATCCTATCAATGTCAATCCAGTTTATAAGTATAAACTCAAACCCATGGATGTTTCTTTCGAACTGCCGTGAAGTTTTCATTAGGTTTTTGATGAAATTATCCTAGGAATTCTTCTTCAAATTCGAGCCACCGGCTGAAAGTCTCTCAAATAAAGACAAACAACAACGACAACTCCTTCAAATTTTTTGAACTCCCTTTAAAATTTAGCTAAAAATATACTTAACTTATAAATTTTCGAAGTTGTGAAGGAACCGATACAATTTTGAAGATATTTAAAACGCATAATCCAAACCAATCCAATTTTTGATATAAATTTAAAATGTTCCTTGACACAATGTTGTTCTCTGTAGTTTTAGGAGTTTTTAATTTAAACTTTACTCTATATAGATTCAGGTCTATTCTCCGCCTCGGATGAGTTAAAACGCCTCACTCGAATAAGTGGGCTATATTTTCTAAAATGATCCATACGGAATAATACGAGGATATTCACCTGACTAGATTCTCTTAAGGCCTCTTGACTCACCGATGTGCAAAATAGTCCTAATTATTCGATTAAACCTGTGCTGATTTATCAATAAAAATAACCTGTCCCCAACAATTACGCTACTTTCATCGCTCTTTTCAATAATCCTATAAAAAATCCTTTTGGCAGGCCCCCTCCAGGCCCCCTCCAGACTTATGTTCTAGCTCCGCCAATGAGAACAATGGAACCCTGCCACCTTGAAAAAGCCTTGATGTAGGCATTGCATTACAGGTACGACGGAAACGCTTTCATTTAAAATTGATTGATTTTGGCAGGGCTGCCATATGTCTTGGAATTGCCGAAAATGGTCGGCAACACTGTTTTTGAACGAACGGGGTTTCGATAGATTTATGGTATCAGGGTGGAATATCATCACATCAAAGTATTCGACTACCCACAGCCTTGTCATCAAATTTTCAGGTTATCAACTGATGTGAGAAAACTATGATGTTCATTTTTTATTGCATTTCTTGTACCGTTCCAACTACGATAGGATAGGATGTTTACCAGGATTTTGTTTCATTAGCCTTAGTGATGTTTAACGTACGCACCATTTCGATCAAAAGAATGCAAGTAAGAAGGAAAACCATTTGAAGGAAAACAAACCAGCATTCCTCTGCATGTGCCAGAAAAGGAAAGGTGATTAAACGTCAATAAGCCTATTAATGGTACAATGAGGGTTATTCAAAGGGTCGAAGAGACGTTTGTCACTTGGTGAAGTGAGAAAAATCACATGCAGCGACGTGACTCTTCTGGGTAAATCAAATAGAAAGTCACGTCACTGCAGGTGACTTTTCTCACTCCACCAAATGACAAACGTCACTTCGACCCTCGGAATAACCCTGAATATCTCTCAATCGTTCGTAGCTTCAGTGTATTTGGGCGATCAAGATCTATTCTTCGCCTTCTGTACGAACAACCTAGGTAACCAATAAGCAGTTCTAACGCGTCTTTACGGTGGCCTGTCAAGCAATTAACTCACCTTAAATGCAACATAAATGCCGCTTTTGGTGCAATATACGGCTGCTTTACTGAAATGCTATGAATGTTCATCAATGCTATTTTGCATTCGAAATGCTTATTACAGGCTACAAGCATTTAAATAGCATTTGAAATCCAACTTTAAAACAGCTAGCATTTAAGATGCTTATATAATGCTTGTATCATCTGAAATGCACATTTAGGGTTGCTTTACTGCATATGCTAATGCTTATTAGTTATCTGTAAAGTAGCTTGTCAAAGAATGAATTTCATGGCAAACTTTGACAATGTAAACTTATTGCTTGTCTTATTAATATATTGGTTCTCTGGTATTGTAGTTCGCTTTCACATATGTCTCGTCAAAGATACGTCTCTTTTTTCATCATCTAACTAACTTTGGCGATTTTTTCAAAGAGCTGCCTTGTATATAGTCTGGCATAGACAATAATGCTCTCTGTCTAGGGAAGTCCAGAAAATTTCAGAACCTAAAGATTCCCCTCTCCCCTCAAAAACAATAATGGTAATATCGCTACAGGTAGTACGTATAGCCGATTTTCGTTTGACGTTAACACACTACTGCCATCTGTTCAGCTTAGTCATCCATCACAGTGTGCTCAACAGATGGCGCAGGTGTGTTAGTGACCATGATTTGTAGTGAAAAATGTTCGATGTATTATGTCTGTTTGTCTGTGATATGAATGTTAATAAATTAACGGAGATGGATTAATATAAAATTATAAACATTTTCATAAAAAAACTCGAGTTGTTACGGTCTTTGGTGATAATTTTTGATGCTGCTGATCGAAAATTATGCAGAAAATAATGCAAAACTACCAAATTTAAAAAGATTTTTTTCCCTAAAAGGGACAAAAGGGGACAAACAATTTTTCAAAGATCTTATAGATGGAAGTTTGTACTTTCAGTTCACGTACTATGTGTTTGCAAATATTTGCAAATAAAGGAATAAGATATCTTGCAAAAACGTATATTTTTTTACACTTCAACCCTTACAACTTTTCTTATACAATAACTAGCAACTATCTTGTATCTTCAAAATGTGCGTCATTTTATACCCTAAAAGTCATCTATGAAGAGTTTTCAAATTCAAATTGAAATAAAAAAGTTACAGTAAAAAACTGTTTTTTCAAGTCCCACCCTAAGGAAAGTTAGAAAAACTGTTATAAAACGATACGTAGATGAGATAGAATTAAAATTGTGTCATCAAAGTTTCATTAAATTAAAATATCTACAATTCTGATGAAGCAAAAAATCCTCTAAACCATAAGAATAAAAAGTTGAAATTCTTATTATGAACATAAAAGGACCACACTAGCCCCAACCCAAACCAAAAAATAGATCTTATTTTAAAAATCAAATCTCCCCAAGACACCATCTGTCTAAAGTTAATGGTTTTCGAGTTATCGATTTTTGTCGTGAAATTTGTCCATTCGGACCATAGTGCCCCGGGACGGGAATCGAACCCACGGCCTACGGTTTGGTAAACCGTGCTCTTATTGATTGAGAAATCAATCCCCGTCAGATTTTGGTTTTCTGGAAGTAACTTTCACGTGGAAGTTACAGTTTTTTCAACATCTCGAACGGAGCAGTCTAGTTTATCGTCAAAAGTCCTAATTACAGATTGTACTCGAAAAAAATGCAACAGACAAAAGTGATCACCAAAAATTCATTTCGTGTCAGATATTTTGAAACTTTCTGGGAATAAAAAAAACACATATAAGATATGTTTTGTTTATTCAAGTTGATTTATTCAAACTACTCTCCTAGGCTGCTCACACTGAGGACTTAATGCTACCCATAAAAGTCTGTGCAACACTTGCGCCATCTTTCCACATACTTTCATGCACTCTTTCTTCACATCTTTGTTGTTTTTGAAGACGTTCCCTGTTTTCTGGAGCTTGTCCTTCATAATCGCTCAACATTTTTCTATTGGGTGAAGTTCTGGCGAGTTTGACAGACTACCTTCCTTCGGCACAAAAAAAGCACAGCAGGCAGTCTCCTTTTATATATTTGGCCGTTGATTGTGCCGGTCGTTATGTGCGGCTTGCTGAATTTGCCGCACCCACAGATCGCCTGTCGGGGTCCTCTCTTAGCTAAGTCGGTAAGAGGCGCAGCTACAAAGCAATACCATGCTGGAGGTGACTGGATTTGATTCCCGGTCTGGTCTAGGCATTTTTCGTTAGGGAAAACTTCTCGACTCCCTGGGCATAGAGTATGATCGTACTTGCCACACAATCATACTAATGCAAAAATGGTACCTGGCATCGAAAGCTCTCAATTAATAACTGTGGAAGTGCATATAGAACAACAAGTTGAGAGCAAGCAATAAGCGAGAATAAGAAAGCAATAAAGGGTGTATTCGATAAAAATGGCACACACATATATACTCATCAAAATTAAACTGATTATCGGATTTTCTTGAAATTTTCCCATCCCGAATGCCCGCACCTTCCTTTTCACTCCACCCATCAAATTTTGTACAACCGATTTTCCCAGTGTTTTTGTTGTTTTTACCCAAATTTTCTTCAATTCTAGCTCTGTTTTTATAGTTTTGGGATGTTTGCAAAGTTCCGTTTTCATAATTGCCCAGAATTTATATCAATTAATATCCATCACGATGCAACCGGATTTGGTGAGCAGCTTCGTGTAAAGTTTCCGGGCGCGGGTTTTCGCAGTGATGTTTTGTTTTTCATTCCGGTTTGGGGCTTTTTGCACTTTGTTAACATGTAACCCAGCACGCTTCATGGTTTTTTGCACAAAACCGACTGACACCTTAGACTTTTTAGCGATTTGGACGGTTCTTGAATTGTTGTAGGACTTTCCTGGCCATTTTACTGTCCATTGGACCACTTTTACGACCACTCCCTTCCTTCCTTTGGACACTCAGACGCTCCTTGAAGGTTCTTATTACACGAGACACAGTTGTATTTGCAATTCCAAGCCTTTTAGCAACCCTCCGGTGGAACGCCCCTGGATTTTGATTGTGAGTGCACAAAATTTTCTCACGGGCAATTTCTTGTTTCGACGACATGACTGGAACTACTGAATGTATAACTATGAAACTTGGCAGATGTAAATAATACAGTATGGATAAGATCTACTCAAATTTCTAGGTTTTTTACTCATACGATACAAAAGTTACAGAAGATTTTCTGTGTGCCATTTTTATCGAATACACCCTTTAGGCTTGAAACGCTATAAGAAGAAGAACACATATTGCCGGCCTCACCAAATACTTCTGGGCAAACTAGTCGACCTTGTTCTTCCGGAACTTCTCCCGAACATCCAGGCTGGACTTGCCGATGAGAAACTCCAGGATGGGGATCTGTTTGGCGTCCGCTTTAATGTATGGTCGTCGTCCATTACGATGCCTTTCGGCTACTCCAACCACTCACGGTACAGCTTTCTGACGTGGAATTTGGCCACCGTATGCCGTTTAACGGTTCGGCTTCCTTACATTGGCCCGCTTCATTGTCTGCTGTCTCGCGATCCACCTGTTTGGATTTTCCACGACCCTCCCCCCATAAGCACTTCTTGCTTGGAAGCCATCTCGATAACTACTTGACAGATTGTGATGAAATTTTGCACATGTAAATATTGTAGATGTACTTTAAACTAATTTTGACCAAAATATCATCATATTTCATTTTTATAGACTCATGAAAGTGTTGCATCTCATCGAGTCCAATCTTTTTCGGGGGTGATCCTTACACTACATGGTCGAAATTATTCTCCGTATCTTTGCTCACGATCGATAGTCAGAGGTTTTTAAACCATCTTAGGACACGTATACAGCTCCATTTTTTCCCGATGTCACGATGTGAAACACTCTTATTTTCGAAGTACTTATGCAGAATTTGTTCACAAACAATCTGTTCTTTCTACTCTATTTTTGTTACATCTTTCCAACTGACGATAAAATTTACACACTATATGCAAATCTCATTGATCTATTATTTTTTTTTACTAAATTTCATGCTGCATTTGTCCAAAATTTCTCATATATTACAAAATGACGTCTTACACATGGCCGTTCCAAGTTTAAAACCTATTGCAAAGCTCTTCTAAATGTAATTGCTTTCCTCAACGGGATCAGATTTGTAGGATGTGCATGGCATGATGATATCGTCTGAATCTGGCCACTTTATATGAGGAATCCGCTAACGCGAATGGTCGTAGCGGCCGTGTACATCCAAAATAACCACCACTGGTCTTATTTTGCAAAATCATGAAGTTTGAGGTGTCGCAAGCCATGTTCTAGTACCGTTCAAAATCTGTCCACTTTTCCGGTCAACCCCGTTTTCCGAAAAGCGTCCAGGAGTGGCCACAACGACCGAATATTACCAGAAACATCCCCAATTTGGTTAAGATTTCGCAGAATGACAGGCCCATGAACATCCAGATTTTTGCTGAAAGATGGATCAGGCATGTAGGTGTTAATTGAAATCGGGAGCTCAAAACTCAAAGAGAAAGTTGCTGGTGATGAAATTTTATCGGGAACACCCTTTAACGTCATCAAGCACAGTTTTAACATATGCTGCAAATGGTGAATCGTTTCTAAACTCACATTTGTGGCGCCATAAGTGGGAAACGTTGCAACTACTTAACTACTAAATACACACGCTCAATCTAAGCTATCCAGGTTTTGTTATACCCAGCATATTATTCCAAAATTACTCAGCAGACAAATTGAAACGGGTCACAAATTGTTAAACTAAGGCCTTAACTAAGGAAACGATCTCGGAACAACTCTCCACAACTCCGGTTTGTTGCCAGATTTCAACACTGATTTTTTTTTTATTATTTTACTTTCGTTCATTTGTCCATAAACTCTACCTGTGCACAAAATTTCGTAAACTTAGGAGAACCGTCGGTCCATTTTGTACGATAAAAAAAGCCCCAACTAACTAGTCTGAACGAATGGTCAACATTAATGAGCACGACGTTTATTCTGATTGAACTTTCGTCCAATTCGTTGCAATCGAAAAATCAAAATGAAAAGAAAAGTTACCAATCCTTTAGCAGACGTCACTCCCATCTTATACTTAAATAACTATAAAGCAATCATTTATGTGTGATATTGAGATTTCCGAGGGGATTACTCATTTAAGTAGTGTATTCCATTTACTCATTAATGAGTAAACTGTGCATACGTCAAAAAGAACTTTTTACTTATTTTTCCTTTTTATTAATGCGTAGTTTGTACACCCGTGACAAAGTCATAAATGAGTAAATATGACTGTCAAAATAAATGTGTTGGTAATATTGGCGTTGATGTTTTGAAAAATGCATAACGCAATTATTAAACAAGATTTGATTCGAAAAATAATACAGTTTGCATAAAACTAGTCTTGTTTCCTGGCATTGCTTCATTTAAATGGGTGAAAAAATAAAATTAGATCATGGTCAAGATGGTTATTGCATATAATGGTTACAAAAGGGTATTTTAGGGGTATGTGGATTATGACATTTTTTGACGAAAAATATAATAGTATACCCGCATTCCATTTATTTTTCAATCCTGACAAGTGAAACTATTGCAAGAACAATTTCAAAATATTATGAAATAATAATGATTGCAAGACAATTCTATTCTATTTCACCATGGAGCACGCTACAAATAAAAAACAGACTACCTAAACTAACGAATCAACCATTGATTTCAAACGTCAAAAACGTCAAAAAAGCATTGGATATCCCGACAGTCCAGCTTGCTGTCACATTGCATAAATATCACTTTGTGAACTTCATGCCAGTTTGTAAGAATAACAATTATAAGATCTTTTTGAAATCAAGGAAAAATTGTTGAGATCTAAAATAAATATTGCTGTTCTAGTAAGATGTTTTTAAAAGTAAGTTAAAACTCCCTATTACCATGAAAATTATCGGAGACATTATTTCATCATCACATTATTGACTATGTTCCTGGTTACAGGGGCTATTTCGACATTATAGTAAATGTTGAATCAACTATTTTGAATGATAATGTTGACCATGATTAGAGTCGATTGAAAATCACTATTTTGCACTAGTCATAATAATCCCCAATAATGGTAAAATTGACTGTAACACTTTTTTCTGTGTAAGCAAACAATATTCATAATAAAAGTATATTAGTTTTACTGTGAATACACGGTAGAAGAAATTAATCAAATTGAAAGGTAAAGTATATTTTGATTGCCTTTTACATTACCAGATGGTTCTATTGGCTGCACTAAACGAGTCGCCAAACATATATCTATATATGTGAAAGAAGGAAGTGGCTTATATTGTTAATTTAGTATATTTGGTATTATATTATCGCTGTCAATATATAACTGTATATAATACGGGTACTATGATAAGCGATATTTTTTTAAAGCATGATATTTTTTTAAAGCAGATAACGCTGGCTGTTGTATGAAAGATTGCAAACATTGTTGTATGGGAAAGATTGCAAACAATTTCTTCGTTAACGCCTCCTTTGACTTGGAATAAAACGAGGGTAAATGTTACGCGCCTGTTATTTTTTTTCTCGCTGGATGTAAGATGGAACACACACACACACACACACACACACACACACACACACACACACACACACACACACACACACAATCATTGGGCAGTGCTCAGGTTGCGTAAAGCTTTTTTTTATCTCCATCGTTTTCTTGATTCATCGATACAGAATTATTGCCATGAATCTTATATATTAAAAGATATCCTTCTCTTTAATGAATAGTTACTGTCAAGAAACACGAAAGCAGTTTTTCTGATCTAGGTGATTTTGTTTCTTATTCCTGCTTTGAATGCTGATACCATCAAAGTGTGCCATAATGTTTTCGAAAAGCTTTTTGTCTGAATAATAAAAAAGTCTTGAATTGTCATTGCATATTTTCTCTTCCGCATCCGGACATATCTGGTAGGACCAACGGAAGATGAAAAACTTGCTAAAATACCCATTTCCCACAAAGGAAACGGACATGAAAGGAGAAGAAAGTTTCGATTGGCTTTTGCTTTTTCGTTGTTCAACCAACTTTTGCACGTTTCATGTGTCCTATTTACCGATGAGGTACAGCTTTCTACCCTTCCATTTGCTTCATGTGGTGAATGAATGAGGTTCTGTGGTGATTTAACGGTTTCCAACCCCGGCACCCTGTTGCTGTGATAAGCTGGATAGGAATTATGGTGAGCTAGTTTCCTTTTATCAAAGGAAACCTAGCCGTACCTGGCTTTGATCGGCGAGGAAGAAACCAACCGCTGTAATCCCATTATGACAGGAAAGTATGGCATAAGGGAGTTCTACGAATTTTCGGACTGAGGTGAATCAAAGTAACCGCTGACACTGACAGGACACTGCTGTCTGACAAACACGTAGGGGAGAATGGCTCAACAGAGTCCCTTTGAGTGAAGTTTGTATAGTTCTTTTCTATTCCATGGTAATTGCTTGTAAATAGTTACCTCTCAGTAGGCCTCGGTTGTTCGTATGGAAATGGGACGTTTGAACTAACAATCTGTGTCGTAGGCCTCCCCCGCAGAACAATATTTATCTTCACTCGAAAAAAAAGGCAAATAAAGAAATGAAAACATGGAAGACATGAGCGCTAGCATGTATGAAACGTAAGTTGATCTATGATTGACACACGTGGTGTGAAACGGCGTTGGTGGGAGGCAGTACGTTGTCTGTACACATGTGCAAACGTACATACATACTTTCGTACACTCTGACGTCAATCTGACTGGTGAAGAAAAATCTGAACTTCTATATCTTCGGGTCTGTATCTCTATATCACCGATTTCGGTTTACTCCCTAGTTAATTCATTACGTGATGCTAGTGGATTTACATGCTGCTAGGGTATTTTATCATCGTAGTGCCGGGTTCGAATCTAAGTCCGTATAATAATGATTATCGATTTATTTCTCAACTTACGCTGGGCAAAGATCCTCTTCATAGCCAGGATTAGACGACCAACTATCAGTAGATATTTTGAAGGAGAAATGAGATCATTTGAAATCTTAAGCAGCTGGCGAAAGATTAAATTTGTGTTGGCCCTCTTTGACAAAGTAATACCCATTTCGTCTGATGTTTCTCCTTCTTCACCCGTCACATACAGCTTTGTTATTATATTTACGAACGGAGGTTGAATGGCCATCAGCTATCAGCTATCTCCAGTTTAGTCTATACCGCAGTAAACCTGTAAAGCAACGTTGAATGATCCAATCTGTATGGCATAACTGTGTGTTGACGACGGATTAAGGTGTTAAATGATAAATCTCGACGCAAATTCACCGCAATACCTCCTACCAGACATGTTGTTCACTGAATTTAACTCGGAAACCATCGCATTTGCGTGGCCTGACAATATCTGCGTTAAGAGGAAGTTCAGTTCTCCGTGTTGTCTACCAGGATTAGTCGGTGGGTCCACTGGCTTTTGGGGGAGTTGTTCCATCCCCTTTGCCACTTAACCATGGATGCGGCTCTAGTGGTCTTCCGAATACTTCTTGTTCCACGTTGTTCGAAGCACTCTACGTACTCTTTTATGACAATGCCTATTGGAATCATCCCCGCTAGGACGCAGACCACGTCGCGTGATACCGTTTGGTATGCACTGCTGGCCCGCCGCACCTAAATATGGACAAGGCGACACTGGCCAGGGGTTTACGCTTACTCCCTTGCACCGCCGGGCTATTCATGCGAGATAATGTCGATATAGCCATAGAGGCTTTCTTGCAGCCGTAATCGACGTGACTGATAAAGGACAGCTTATCGTCGATCATGACTCCAAGATACCTCAAAGACCTCTTCGATTCGATGGGGCAGCTACCTACATTGATCATCGTGTGTTGCTCCGATTTTCGATTATTTACCACCGTGACCTCAGTCTTATGGTAGGCTAGCTCCAGTTGCCTAGAACTCATCCATCTCTCCACAATGTCAATGGAGTTCAAGGCCGTTAGCTCGACCTCTTCAATGGATTCACCAGGGTGATGTCGTCCGCGAACCCACTATCTTCGCCCCGTTCGGGAACTCAAGCCGTAGTACCTCATCGAACATCGTGTTCCATAGCACCGGACCCAGGATCGAACTTTGTGGGACGCCTGCGGTGATGTGGACACGTGTCTGCCCTCGAAGCAGGCTCACTTGCTGGCCTTTATCTCCCTCTTTAGTGCGGCCTTCGCGGTGACTAGCGCCCCTCGACGCTCGATTCTATTGGCGTCTGACTGCGCTCTTTGCATCTTTCGTCTTGCGTGGAGGAATGTTCTTCGGAGATCGGCAATCGACTCCGTTCACCAATACACTGGCGATCTTCTATTCATCGGTTTGACTTCCCTTCGGCATGGTCACATCGCACGCTCGTATAAGTGTCATAACGAGTCGTTCACCGCAAGTTTCCTGGGTTTCACGTAAGTTTCGTTCCTTCTCAAGTGCCTGTTTAAAAGTCTCTACGTCAAAATAGGACGGCCTTCATCTGTAGGCGAATGGGGTGGATGCTCCTCCTTTCGCACGCTGCCTTGTATTGTGGACGATACAATAACGAACCACCAAGATGTCCACTATGGGTGTAGCCATCAGCCACCCTCCAATTGTTAAGCAGCCCAGGATTGCTCAATGTTATATCGATTATCGATTCCGCTCCGTCCGTTCCCACGTTGACTAAATCCACATTGAGCCTAGCCAAAGCCTTCAGAAGAATCTGGCCCCTGGGGTTGGTAAGGTGGCTCCCCCACTCGTGCGCCCAAGCCGTTGAAGTCCCTGGCTATTACCAACGGGCTTAAGCCAGGTAGCTCCGTTGTCATCCGATCGAGCATATTCGAAAACTGTTTAATCGACCATCTTTGCGGTGCGTAGCAGCTGCGGAAAAACACTCCATTCACTTTTACAACCGCGAAGCCGTCATTTGTGGTAGACACAACCTCCTAAACCGGTTACTTGCCTGTCGTCCATAATGCCGCCATATTGGACCTGTCCGCAACCCAGTCGCCGTTGCCGGCTGGGATGCGGTATGGGTGTGAAATTATAGCGATATCCGATGCCGACTCGCGAACTTTCTGACACAACAGTTGCTGGGTGGCCTCACAATGGTTCAGGCTTAGTTGGGTTACCTGCATTACGATTGACTCGATGAGATACCCTTAGTGGCCGAGCACTTGCCCCCCATGATGTGCTCATTGTCCGGATTCCCGGTGCACATCAAGCATTTGGGGTGACCTTTGGAACTTTACTCAGCTAGGAGCTTGACCTCCAGCTCTTCCCTAACCTTGCATGCAGCCTGCACTGTCATGCATAGCCTAAGGTAGCTCAATTTCATGTCCTTAGCAATGTTGTTGCGCGATGACGTAAACTCGCTTTCAACTGCTCGAACACCTCCATCGCTTAAGGAAAGGTTTCCTGCATTCTATCTATGGCCCGGATGAGTCCTGGCCCATCCATGGCCACGCTTAGCTTGGTGGCACCTGTTTCCGATGCCTTGGCACTTCTGCAAGTGTTGGACACGCAAGATCTCTCGGTTTTATGCGGTGGGGACCTCGCAAGGCCGCCTTTAGCGAACAGATTCGCTTTCTCCTGGGGTTTCATCGTTCCTGAGGTATTACCCTTCATTTGGTTGGGTCCCACTCCAGCCGCTATTCAAGCTCACGTGCAGTAGTCGCTATAGTGATCCCATGGTTATCCATGCAAGCTTGAAGGCAGGCAGTGAGACCATGCGACGTTTGACACGGCCCTTCATGGGGAACCCTGTTTAGAGCCTGATCAGTGTAAATCAGGTATAGGGTCATCAGAACCTACTCCCGTCCGACTACTCCGAGTTCAGTTTAGCCTCTCTAACACAGGATAAAAATTTGTAGTAAAAACTACAATTTTACCCAACTAGGTCTATTTTCAATACTACACCCAAAAGTTGAAATGTTAGCAAAAAATGCAATTGCAGTTTTTGCAATCATATCTTGAAAAATCCGCATGATTCTGAAAAGGCAATTTTGCCCATCATGATCCACAAAGCTTTTTATGGTATAAACAAAGCCATGCAAGAGTGTGCAAGCGGTTATCGGTGTGTGTTTACTCCCTCGACAGTCGCAGCAACCATTGGGCTTTGTGCAACCGTCAACAACTTCTCAATATAGGTGGAGACAATGACACAGAACGCCGCTACACCATTTGCCACTGTTGCTATTCCTCTGTCAAGTGTTCTATTTTTGTTTTCACTCGTCATCACCTCTCGTCTCCCTCTCATCAAGTCACCATGCATTTTATGAAATAAACGAAGCCATGTAAGTGTGTGCGACCGACATTTGCTTCATTGTATTAACGTTGAGTGCTTCGACAACCGAAGCAACTGCAGGGCATTTATTGCAATTACCTCAACTTGTCATGGTGGCTAGATAGTTACAATGAAGAGCCGTCACGCTGACGGCTGCGGTTCGATTCTCAGTTGCGGATCGAGATCATTTTTTTGCGAGCCATTGAATTTACTACTACTAATAAACTGCACAACCTCCCGCACACATTGAATTTTTCTAACCGAATTGATGTGTTGCTTTTTTGCCCACGACCCGATGTTGCATTTTTTCTCCAAGTTACGATCCATTACGAGAAATGAAACCAAATCATGCGAAATTGCATTACAATCTTGCTTTTTTATTTCGGGTGTACCATGCAATTTCAGTCAAATTTACTGAATTAACAATTTTGACAGTTCGTCAAATGCGTCATTAGCTATCACTGGTAGCATCTTACAGGCTAAGCTCAGTTTACCCAAAATCGCAAAAATGTGCACCTACCCATTTATGGGCAAACTTGACTTTACCCGTATTTGAGTAAATTTTGAATCAGAAAAATACTCTAATATGGATAAGTAGTAATGTTCCCTTAAATGAGTATGTGCACTTTTCGCGATTATGAGTATTCTTCACCCATATGTGGGTAATCTGAACTAAGCGTGTAGTTACACGTTGTTAGTTTTATCGTAGTTTTACAACATTCTTGAAGTTTAATTCATGGTCTTCAGAACCTTAATAAAACCCAAATTGTTACATGGAATGTCCGATCTTTGTTTCAGCCACTGCAGCAATTCCTGAAATCACTGCTTATTTTCTTGGTGTACTTTAACACTACTTGGTCCTTAGACGTCTACGTCTTTCGTGTGGTAATGGCCACAAGTTGCATGACAAGTCTCTCGAGCAGCTTCACGAGCCAAAACAAGGGCGCAAAAATTGTATCTGTGGATTTTAGACTACAGGGCAGGTGCACACTGTTAGATGTTGAAACATATGTGGAGAGATGTCCACAAACGCTTCCAGTGCTGCAGAAAACGGTAAATTGTAATAACACAATATCGGTGGCGGTAGATCTGGATGTCACTGACTGCTCGATTGCACTTAAAAAAATAGCCAGAATGTGCGGGTGAGGCAAGCTTACTGTACTTGTGGTTTGCTGTTGTCAATTTTCTGCACCACGAAAAACTCTGAGATTTACCTAGAGACTTGAATATAAAGCTCTCATCAAATTTATGTTCAATCGAAGCCGCAAGGTTTTGAAAATATTAGCACTGTACTACACTGGAGGGCACAAAACCCATTCGTTATTCAAAATGCAAAAGAAACGAAGTCGAAGTCCTGAAATTTTCAAATATTCCAGAAGCATAAGTTCTGGAATGACAGTAATTTGTGTCAACTTCTTGATTTATATACCCAATATGCTAAGTTTTGCAACCGAAATGATTAAATATATGACCTAGATTATCTCTGCTTGGGCGACGATTGATAAACGTATTTCAGCAGGCGATGCCAACTGTTAATACTATCATCGATAAAAACGATTTTACTACAGAGATAAAATCGCTGCGATATCGGTCACGTACATAAAGGGTGTTGCGATCAAAATCTGGCCAAGCAATCGACTAATGCTTTTGAATTTCGATTGAAGATCATTTAGTATGAGTATAGCAAAAATATTTAGCTTTGCATCCAATTAACCGCACTGCACGTGGATGCGTTTGCGTAAATTTGAAAGTTTTACCATAGGTTTTCTGTCAAATTTACGTCAACGGAACGCAAATGTATCCATTGTGAGTGACCCTTACTTGCTGCCATCACTATCTGTACAGCCACACTTCGTCCGCTGCAGAACGCCAGTTTGTCTTAAACTGTTTCTCGCTTCCAACAGTTTTTTGGATCTTATTCAGGTTCCACTTGACGATGGCCCAATATCTCACGATTGGGCTTAGCTCTGGTAGTTTGAGAAGGTTCTTGTTTTTTGGGAACTACTTGCACGTTGTTAGAGGCAAACCACTCCCTGGCCCTGTTTCTAAGTTCCCGAAAAAAAAAACAGCACGGAACAATCAAGCGTTTTTCCACGTAAGTCTCCTAGTTTATGATCCCGGTTGCAATGGAAATGTCTCCCTTTAAGCCACGTTAAAATCAAAATAGAAGCATCATTTTGAAATCACACTCATTTACAAACTAAAAATTGTTTGTTAAATGCACGCCTAAGATA